>JH430738.1:0-21916 GCA_000239455.1 Strigamia maritima | reverse complement strand
GTGATTTGATTAGAAGTATGAGCACAGGTTTGTAAAAATAATAAAACAAACCATTTAATCATTAAATAATGAATAAACTATACATAACTTAAAAACAGACATAAACTCTAGCTAACAGCCATCTTGGCTTGCTTGGAGAACAGATGAGTGAGTTGTGAGTTGTGAGTTGTGATGTCACAGACTCAGAGCTGCAAGATGCCAGTTGTGAGTTGTGATGTCACAAACTCAGAGCTGCATGATGCCACTGCTTCTGGAACTGTGAAGCAATGCCATCTGTTAACAAAACTTAAAGCTAACACATTAGCAAACAGTAAATAAAATACAATTGATGCATTACAAATATAACTATGCATGAACAAATAATACTCGGTCACATAACGCATTCTAAATACCAACAATCCTGCACTGAGTAAGGTAGCGCGCACACTATTCAAAATAGTACGGTTTACGCGCTCTGCGACTCCATTCATCTCGGGGGAGTACGCATTAGTGCGCTGAATATCTACACCTAAGTTACGCAAAAATTGCTCAAATTCACCTAAGGTGAACTCACCCCCGCGGTCAGTGCGTATATGTTTAATTTTAAATCCGCTTAGTCGTTCAACACGGTTGTGAAAATTCATATAAGTGTTAAACACTTGGTCCTTTGACTTAAGTGGGAAAACCACGTGTACTTAGTACAGCCATCTACTATGCAGTAGAGATAATGAGCGCCACCTAAAGAAGGTGTTCTGCACGGGCCCCAAAGGTCCATGTGCAGTAGCTCAAGCGGTTTACTCGATAAGAGCCTGCTTTCTGATCGGAAACCAGCACGTGTAGATTTAGAAATTTCACAGTTTTCACAAATGTCATTTTTAACCTTTTTGCCATGAAAATCAATACCTTTGACATTTTTATCATTGGCTAAATAATTTAAGCCTTTGGTGTACATGTGTGCATATCTGTGATGCCACACATTTACACTCACACTATAATTCTCAGGCTTGGTTGCTGCTTTGGCCAAAGTGTTATCATAGTGCAAATTATTTAAACTGTTATTTAAACTATGCTTATTAGCCATTTTGCACTTCACTGGGCCAATTACCTTATATAAGCCATCTTCTAGCTTACCTAGCAGCGAGCAAACCTTTGAATTACTTACATAAATTCGCATTAAATTATTGTAAATATCAATATGACACTTTGCACTGTCTATCTTGCCGATAGAAATCAAGTTTCTTCTAAAACCTTTCACATAGTACACGTTTTTAAGTTCAATGACACTCACTGCACCGTTCACAACTGCTGAGAGCTCTATGGTACCACGACCGGTGATACTGGAGGATCCTTCGCCCAATTCGAGGCGTAAGGGCTTGAGCTCTTCAAATTCACAGAACATATCACGTTCCGCACACGTGATGTGAGGCGCACGAATCTAGGAACCACTCACTGTCAGGTGACTCTACTTTCACACTGCATACGTTGGACAAACCACGCTTGCTTGGAAAGGTGGCTCTCTGGTGGTGCTTGCGCTGATCGTTGTCCTCTTCGACCTGCTCGGCCACGTCCTCTGCCACGCCCTCTTGACTGTTGGCCTTCTCTAGGCACCTTGGGTGCTGTACAGTCGCGTGCATAGTGGCCTGGCCCGCCACAGTTGAAACAAACCAGGGACTCGGAGTTTGGTTTGGAGCTACTGCTCTGGCTCGCATTCTGCTGGCTGAATGACGATGTGGACTGCTGCTTGGAGCTTTTCTGGTGCATGTAGTAGTTCACTGTTGACTCCATGGCTTTTTCTGACTCAGCAGCCAACCTGCGGCGGTTTGCTTCAGCAAGCAATGCTTTTGAGACCTTTTCAAACGTGAAATCCGCTGTTTGCCATTGGTATATGGCCTGGACCTGATGCTCGTATTCTTTGCCAATGCGGTTGATCAGGAGATACGCTTTATTCCTATCAGCTGGCTTGAGATCATCAGCTGCACCTGCCAGGTCATCAGACGCCTTCTCCACCCTGGCGATGAATGAATCGACTTCCTCGTTGTCCTTGCGCCGGATCAGGTAAAACGTTTCCAATAGAGCTGTTTCTCGAGCTAAGGAGCTCGGCTCAAATAAGCTTTAAATGGTCCCAGACCTGCTTAGTAGTTGGAAACTTCATAGCTGCCGGTTGCAGCCTAGGCACAAGACATTGGAGAATAATGGCGCGGGATTTTGCTTTATTACGGTCAAAACGGTCCTTGGCATCCTGTGTAGCGGTGACATTGGGCTCGACTTGTTTTCCTGTCACAAACGGCCATAATCCCTTTTCTTCCAGCAAAAGTTGAACATCTATTGCCCACTGGATGTAATTTACCTTATCCAGCTTTGTCACACCTGCAGTGGCTGACTTGGTGATGTCCTTATCTGGCATGGTGCTGGAATAACCTGGAAAACAAAATAGAGCGGCAGAATCGGTCCAAAAATGAGGAATTTGGTTTTTTTACCTTCTATTGCTCAAAGTTGTATTTTGGGCAATTTTCCTTGCTTAGGCCTAAGCTGTAACCATCCTCTGCTACCAGTTCTTGAGGTCTTGTGGTGGCAAAGGCCTAAAATGGTCCGCGCGGTGGAATGGACCAAAGGTAAAACTCCAAAATGTCCAAAAATGCAGTTTTCCCACTTTTGGATTTTCGATGGGAATCTCGAGTTCGTCCGGCGGGAGTCGGTGGCCCGGCTGCGGCCAAAAATTGACGCGATTCCCGCACTCCGAAAAGTCGGCTTTAAATTGCAGGAATTTGGCTTCGGGACCTAGCGGGTCGTGTTCAGCATGGTCCAAATAGTATCCAGCAGTAAAATCATAATTTTAAGCCAAGCGGTTTGTCTTGGACACATAATTGACCGCATGGAGTGAAATAAACTGCTTTGGCTGCTGCAACTGCTTGTTGCTTATGATACCACTCGGTATTATGTATTTTTAAAGTGAAATAAACTCACACATATGGTTAAAAGGTCCTACAATCTACACCAAGAGATGAAGCACTTTATTTGCAGCCATCTTGGACAGGAAGCACAAAACATACAGCTTGGAACCCAGATGTCATAGCTAAGTGCTCAGACTGGAACCAGACTATGACATGTAGGCTAAAAATAGCTCACAAGACTAGAGATCACAAACTGGTCATAGTTTGTGATCTTATTACATAAAATAAGACTCAGGATGACTGTGTACATCTAGATTGATCACAGACACCCTGGAAACCAATAAAATCATACAATTTCCAACACTGATCACCTTAAGGTAAACAAACACTAATAAATGATTACCTTAGGCTGTGAAATAAATATAAATAATTACAACAACTTATCACATGTCCCAAGGACAACCTGATACAACATATACAGCCTAAATTAAATTGCACAAATTGTAATGACTTATTTATAACCTGTGCAAACACTAAAAGGTGATCTTAACTCAAACTAAAAATGCATATGAGCAACTTTTGGTCAACTCGACCTCTCTAGGTGCTCATAACTTACACATTGGACATTTTGAGTTACAGTATGCCAATACAGGGTGCCTTGAATGGTATCTGACCTTAATTTCAGATTTTTGGACCGAGCGGTTTTCTCGGAATCTGAGAAATACCACTTTGAAACCAAAACCCAGGTTCCTGCAATGTCGGGCTTCTTAGCAATACGCGGCCCGCGAAATTCGACTGATTCGGCGGCTTCGGCACAACTCGGCTTCCGGCTGGCGGCTGAGTTGATCTTCGTTCCTTGCGATAATCGAGGATTATCGCACAACGTTTTCGGGGCGCGCAATGTGAAAATAACATCAATTCTCGGCGCGTTCGGACCTCGTTCATCGGTTGCCAACGGCGACAAATATCGGCTAACGTTGTGACGACGTGCCCGGACCTCGGCGCACGTATTCAGCAGGGAAAAACTGTAGGTATTTAGTAAATCCAACATGTGTTTTCAGTCCAATTATGGCTGTGTTTATGTCAGAGATTGTCATAACGCAGCTCTGAATTATTTTCTTTATAACAAAAGCCCCGTGTTATAATAATTGCCAATTAGGCATTTAAGATATTGTCTGTTAATTTATTTTGCCAATTATTGATCATTAACAGTCATTTTGGTATTATTAATGTAGTTAATGATCTTGGCCAGTTTACCAAATTGGTGTATTTGTTTTCATGTCAAAACTGTATTTTCTGCACCAATTTGGTCCATTTGTTTGTCATTTCTCCTTTTGGAGAACTGCATGTCAAGTGATCTAGATGTATGACATCAGTTCTCTATTTTACAAAGCATTTCCATCACCTAGGTGATGAGTGGCTATTTTTAGAAATGACTTAATGCTTTTATTCAGTCCGAGACTACAATATGTTTCGGGCCTTCTCCTTCCTGCCCAGGTTCAGCCAAGATGGCACCTGTGAAGTGCTCCTACCAATAAACAAGTTGTTTTACATGTTTGGACCGTTTAAGTGTGAGTTTTCTCGAAATTACATGCATTAATTCACTTGCGGCATATAAGCAGTTTGTCTGCGGCCACCGAGAGCCTTTACGCGGAAGAAGTACGCAGAGCCACGTTGCCAATTCCGAGACGTAGTGCGCGAATTGAAGTGCACGTACGTCAGCCAGAAGCCGCTCGTCCCACATGCGGCTGGAATTCAGTGTCAACTCCCTACATCGTACCGCAGCAAAGCACCATTTGGTGCACTTTTGGTTTTCACCTTATTGCGGTATTTTTGATGTCCAGTGCGTACCAGTTGAGTCGAAATTCTGAAATTACTGCCAGGTACCAAGCAAGGTACGAGGAACACAGCCAGCCTATCGCCGGAGCTCTCAGATGCATATTTAGGGCCGACTTTTGGGTCGACGGGAATCGCGGCAACTTTTGGCCGCAGCCGGGCCACCGAGTCCCGCCGAGCGGCTTCGGCACAACTCGGCTTCGGGCAGGCGGCTGCGTTGATCCTCGTTCCTTGCGATAATCCTCGATTATCGCACAACGTTTTCGGGACGCGCGATGTGGAAATAACATCAATTCTCGGCGCGTTCGAGCCTCGTTCATCGGTTGCCAATGGCGACGAATATCGGCGAACGTTGTGATGACGTGCCCGAATCTCGGCGCACGTATTCGGCGGGGAAAACAACACGGTATGGCCGCGGACGAACCGCTTATAGTGCCGGCAATGATAATATGCCAAATTAATTGTTCGAATCGAAAGAACTCACGCATTTGGTCCTTAAAACATGTTTCCTGGTTTATTGAGCACATGGAGAAAAACGGGCGCCATCTTGGCGGTACAGACACGGGTCCAAGAGTGACTAGCTTGGAACCCAGACCAAAAGGTCAGTATAACAAGTTTTCATGACATCATGACTGCATGTCATGAAATACACTTAAGTAAGCCAAAAAATCATAAAACATGACAAACACAAGCAAGATCAACTAATATTACACTCTAATATTATCTTTCTCATAGTAAGCAAGTCCTATGATCACAGATTATGGAAAAATACATTTCTGTGTACATTTCTGTGTACATATGAATTAGCGTAATAAAAATCAGGAAAATTCTTAAACAATTTTCAAACCTTTAAATATAATATTTGACTCTGTTTTGACAAGAAATATACAGAGTCCCATTATTGCTTAGAAACACATAAGTACACACATACACATGGGCCAAACAATAAACTATAAACCTGTTATAGAAATAAAAACTCTAAATAAAGCACATGATCAGATATTGGTTCTATGCACTTGTGAACCTAAATACTTCAATTTACAATATGTCAACAATACCTACACCCAAAATTAATCCACCTAAAGATTTGAAAAGGAGAAGAGGACGACCACCTAAAAATCCACGAAGATTATCTGGCATCCCCACACCCATTGGTGGACAGAGTACGAGACAATCAACTAATTTGACTCCAACATCAACACCAATTGTTGACCCTGTTATTTCAATTCCCCCTGTTCTACCTAATGGACCTGTGCCAGCTGACCCTTCCTCATTAACTACCACCCCACCTCTCACTTCACCTATGACACCACAACCTGACCTGATTCTTATTGTTGTCGAAGAACCAACACCTTTGCCAATCGACTACAGTTCAGATTCATCGTCTATTTCATCACAAGATAGCCAGGTTTCACTGTACAAACTGCCAGCTGGATCAACAGTTCCAACACCACCACCTAGGCAGCAATCTCCACGACCTGGCCCGTCCGGATTACAATTACCTGTGGTTAGACCATTGACTGAGGTTGAGAGGGAGGCTGAAAAAGTACATGACCCACTAATTGAGCACCCACCTTTTAAACTGCTTCCATCAATTCAGGAAATCATCACAGCTCAAGAAGAGAATGAGTGGAGTCATGAAAAAATCCTTTATATTACCACACAACAATTACCTAATAACCCAAACAAAGCGGAACACATTCAAAAAGAGACAATCGACTACAAACTCCATAAAAAACTTCTGTGCAGGTTTTTGCCTGTTTCTACAGGTGACATGCAGCGTAAAAGACAAATTTATTTGCCACAATCCCTTCGAGAACGATATTTTCAAGCTCTACATTACCCACCTTCGGTTGGCCATTTAGGAATTGAGAAAACATTACGTAGACTCAAATCTCGAGTTTATTGGCCAGGCATGAAAACAGATGTCCAAACATGGATTCAAGTTTGTGAACCTTGCCAAAGATCTAAACCAGAAAGACATCTACCTTTTGGTAAAATGCTATCTGCCAGACCACGTCACATTTTTCACACCATTTACATTGATTTTTATGGGCCAAAACCTAAATCGACTGGAGGACACACCTATGCCTTTGTTATGGTTGATGCTGCCACTCGGTGGCTGGATATTTGTCTTACTAACTCA
Organism: Strigamia maritima; assembly: GCA_000239455.1. Lineage (NCBI taxonomy): Eukaryota > Metazoa > Arthropoda > Chilopoda > Geophilomorpha > Linotaeniidae > Strigamia > Strigamia maritima. The sequence goes on along the minus strand of JH430738.1, from coordinate 15,064 downwards.
TCTGATGCCAGAACCTCTATTCACCAAATCACCAAGTTCTGTCAAAGATGGGGCTTTCCGAAGATCATTGTCAGCGATAATGCCCCTTCATTCAGGTCATTCAAATTTCAATCCAAATGCCAACAGATGGGAGCAACCAACCGCTACACTGCAGCATATCACTCACAGCCAAACTTGGCTGAGAGACTTAATCAATCGTTAAAATCATGCATTTTGGCATACATCGACGATCACACCAGATGGGACCTCCATATTGGATTTTTCGTCCTAGCCATCAATACAGCTTATCAAATTTCCTTAAAATACTCGTCCTACCAAATGGTAGTGGGACAGGAAGCAAGCTATCAAGGTGACATCGACACCGACACCAACGATGGAGAACCATTGCTTCCGTCAGTTGCCGAAGGTTTGCATCTGCATATGACCCAAATGAGAGAACGTGAAAATTTGAAAAGAGCTCAAATCCAACATAAAAGATGGTTTGACGTCCACTGAAGAACTCATGATTTCCAGCCAGGAGACTGGGTTACATTAAAAAATAGACAACTTTTATCCACCGACCGGCAGTTCGCTGCTGGTTTACGCCAAAGAACTAAAAGAGTCCACATAATACACAAAATTGTTGGACCAAACACCTTTATTCTAATGGACAAACAAGGCCAAAAAACTAGACCCTACAATGTCATCGACATTCGAAAATGGTTTTATGAAGATGACGACAATTTAACACCTACTGATGTCAATGTCATCGAATTACACGTTAAAAATTACATTACGATGTTTTTGACATTTTTGATGCAACCTCGGATGCTAAACCACCTTAGGATGGATAAGCACTTCAAAAAAAAAGACACCAAAAAAAAAACGAATGTGACACTACCCACGCTTGAATTTTCTTTATCTTAATTTATTATATTAATTTTATTCAAAATTTAATTTTATTCAAATCAATCAAATCAAATTTAATTCCACAACTAACACGAGTTTTACAGGAATGGTGGATCAAAACATATTACAAAAAATTAATAAACTCAATTCTTCAATAACTAGATGTCTTTGGCTCAATCATTCACCGGTTGATCCGCTTTTCTTCATCTAAAACAGTCCACAAAATTCAAAAGAAGAGTTGACACCGCAGGTTGACACCGTCTAACAAACTCTCAGTGGGCCGCACCTAAACCCTCGCCAACAAACCTCATGTCGTTCATCACAGGGCTGCACAAAACATGTTCAATAGTTTCAAATTCTGCACTACAACAACGGCACCTTCTCAAAGCTTGCGGCAGCCACTCTTTACTACCATTCAAAATATTACCGCACCTCATCCAGTTCCTCTAAATCCGCCCAACCCGACCACTCAAATAGCCCTCGTGACCAACACCAGATTTGATCTCTTTATAGAATGGACAGTAAGATGAGATATCTACTCTCGCCCAACAGCACTGTAAATCCTGCTCTGCAATAATCTCTAGTACTGACCCCATACAAGCACGGATATCATCATTTGAATCACCAATTTTCAGCATTCTAATTAATTCCATGGAGCCCACCGTAGATAATAAATCATTCAACTCTTTCAGCCAGGCCCTATTCATCTGTCGTAAACTTAACAATTCCTTAAGACATCTTAAGGGCCAGCGATGTTCGGCCATACCAACAATATTCAGAATGAAATAGAAAACACGGCAAGTTGTCAAAAGCACCAAACTTGGTCTTCTCATCTCCAATTTCCAGATATACTCCGGGGTATTAATATCAAGCCCACTCATCATTTTATAATATTTTCCTTGCACTCTTTCCACAATATCATGCTGTCTGAGCGAGTATGGTACGTTTGTCCGACGCCGTTTGTCCGACGAACGTTTGTCCGACGCCGTTTGTTCGACGCCGTTTGTCCGAATGGTAGTTTGTCCGAAAATTTTCGAACAAACGACCATTCGGACAAACGGTTTTCGGACAAACGGCGACAAAAAAAATAAAAGAAATTTAAAAAAAATTAAAAAAATAAAAAAAAATAAATAAAGAAATGAAATTAAGTTTTAAGGAAGTTTTATTTATTTATATTATTTAAATTATCTATTATTTACAAATTGTGTGCAATACCACGAATGAAGTCTAATGTAGTAGGTAATGATGTACGTGAAGCCATCACATTAGAAATGCGTATTTCGCGTGCTTTTGCAAAGCGACTGTGGGGTCGTGGTTCACCTGCAATAATTCTTTCAATGATGTTTTCCGTATCTGCTTGTTCACGTTGTAAGGCAATGAACATTTTAAAAATGCCTACATGCGCTGTTCCTATAAGTTTTGCAAAATTCTCCATTGTTGTTAGAGCACGGCGTTTAAGTTCTGCTGCAACTTTGATAACACCAATACGTGCACCATCGGGAGGATGACTGTGCTCAGATGGAGCTAAAAGTATGCTAGGTTGAATGACATTTGTATTTGTCATAACACGTCCACTACAAGGACGCCGAAAATTTTCACATTTCCAGTAAATTTTTTCTGCCATTTTTTTGGCATGTAATGTAAGCATAGCCATTGACACATAATTTTGGATTTCCACGGTTTGTTTTTTCAATGGTAATATTCATGATGCAAATGATATGTATGTGTCAAGGATAAATGAATGATAATATAATGTAACATATATACAATATATATAACAAAAACGTTTATTTTCGGACAAATAAACGTTTTTACGACAAAAACGTGTTCCGTTTGTCCGATTGGTTGATTGTCAGAAAACGTTTGTCCGACGGTACGTTTGTCCGAAATCGTACGGACAAACGTACCGGTCAGATTTTTTTGATTTTCGGACAATCGACCACTCGGACAAGTGATCGATACCCGTCTGAGCCCCCAGATTTCCACGTCATATCCCAGAACAGACAGAACAAGCGCATCAAATAACTGTTCAAATCTATTAAACTCCTGGATGCCAGCCCGCTTTGCAATGCCCCAAACTCGATTCACCACTTTTGAAGCTTTCACCGACCTCTCCCTTATATGCTCTCTAACCGAATTCCTCGTCGAAAAAACAAACCCAAGATACTTAAAAGAGGAAACTACCTCGAACAGTTCCCCATTAAACCACCATTGCTCATCCCTTGCTCTACGACCCCCCCTTCGAAAAACAACAATCTTTGACTTGTTTAGAGCTCTTCACATACCGCTCTAAGTCATTTATCATGGCTTTGTTAATATAGACTGGTTTGATGAGAAATGGGTGAATGTAACACAAGAAAACAGAGACACATCCATTCGGTCTCACTGCAAATTGAGAGTGGAAAAATTTTATTTAAAAATCTAATAATAGCCGCGTAAAGTACGGAGGCTCAAAAGTAACATCCATAAAATAACTACAATGAAATAAATATAAGGAATAACATAAAAAACATCAAATAATAAATTACAATGAATAAATACGAGCATAAATACAAGAAATAACAACAAATTCCCCCGCTCAAATTTATTCGATCAATGCTCTTGATTATAAATATCTAAATATTTACATAAGTCCAAAATTTTCTGGTAATTAACACGTTTGGTTAAAATATCCGCTAAATTATCTTTAGTGTTAACGTATTGTAGACTAAACAATTTCAATTCAAAATTCTCCTTTACGAATTGTATTTTAACATCTATCTATGTACTTCATTTTTGAATTCTCTACATCATTTTTAATAAAATGCATTCCTGCTCTGTTGTCACAATGTACAACAAAACCTCCAAACTGTAAACCTTGAATTTTTCCAATCTCACTAACACAACGTTTGAACCAAATCATTTCTTTAACTAGTTCGGATAATGCGATCAACTCTGCTTCCATGGCACTCATGGTTACACCTCCAAATGATAGGATTCCTACCTACGCAAATCAAATATCCTGTAATAGATTTCCTATTTTTAATGGAAGTCGCCCAACTAGCGTCTACGTAACAGTCAACATCAAGATTCAAAGATTTACATAGATGAATGCTCTTATCTTTTGTACATACAAAATAGTTCCATAAATTGAGAATACATGACCAATGGATCAGCTTAGGTGCCGAATTATATCTCGCTAAAATATTTATCGCCACACAAATATCTGGCCTAGTGTATCTTGATATGAACATAAGAATACCCACTAAAGTCCGATATGGATATTCGTTGGCGTCTAACATATCGCTTTCACAATTCAGATCATTGAGGTCCATGCCCACCTTAAAAGGCTCTTTAACGTTCTTAAGACCAAAACTCTTAAAACGTTCAAACAAATCCTCAATGTATGACTTCTGACTAAATCTGATTTCCCCGGACTCATGTATGATATCGATCCCTAGGAATCTCTTAATTCTCCCCAAATCAACACACTTAAATTGATCTTTATTAGGCCTTTACACTGACCAATCCTGACCGTTTTGGTGGGCCAAACTCAATAATAAAGAAATCAGCTGCCTGGAAATGCTCCAACTTGATTAGATCCGCTAAAACGCGAATATCTCCGCTTCTAATTGTCCGATTGCGGTGAAACACACACCGTTGCGTTCGGCTGGCCAAGGCGCATCCGATGATACTAGAATCATAAGCCTAACTCGAAACGTCGCGAAACGGCGAACACTTTAAAACATACCCAGTTGTCAAAGTCCAATAAAAGCATTAAAAGCACTTTCCTCTGGGTGTGTGACTTAAATCCTTGGTGTGTGTTGCTTCAGGAAGTGGCACAACGTATAATATATAACAAAACATTAGCACAGTCTTTATTTAGACCAGAGAGCAGTCATTACATCAAACCAACCTTGAATTGGAGAGCTAAGGTCAAGAGAGTGCAAAAAGACAGCCAGCGCCATCTGTTGGCAGAACTTGAACCTCAAACAATAAATGCATCTCCATTACATCTAAATCACTATGGTGATGCCAAATAAACAACTTAAAAATTACAACCTGAGTCCATGTCATATTTCCAACTGCAATACATGTTTACAACTACAGAAGCTAATAAACTAGATAATTGACTACACATGTTCCAAACAATACATGTAGTAATTAATCATGCTGTAAACATACTTTGAGTACAACATGATTCACTCCAAAATCTTACTTTAACTTCACAAACATTTAGTTAACGCAGAATAGACATTTATTTACTGACTTTGTTCATCTTAAAAGCCAACATAAATGCCTTATTTAGTAGTGCAACTGCCCGCAACTTTGTCTCCTCATTCTTGGCAAAAACAATTATATTGTCAACATAAAATAAAATAATAACACCCCAACCTAAACGATATACACACTGAGTAAACAAAAGTTTTGAAAAACCTAACTTGATTATTTCGCCACTTAGCTTCAAGTACCACTGCCAACCTGCTTGCTTTAGCCCGTATAGTGATTTACATAATTTCCAGACTTTTGACTTGTCTGGATGCACTACATCCGGTATCGTCATAAAAATATTTTCTGGCAACTCGCCATACAAAAATGCACATTTAACATCTAAATGCGTGTCAACCCAGTTCAAAAATAAAACCAACACAGCAAATAATAATCTAACAATAATTAAATTAACTACTAGATTGTACACTTCAGTAAATTCCTTGCCATAATTTTGCAAGAACCCACGTGCAACCAATCTCGCTCGGTGACGTACTACTTTCCCACCGGCATCACGCTTCCTTACGAAAACCCACTTGTGATCTAACACTTTTAGATCAGGCGTCCTTAAACTTCTTTAAATACATTTCGATCTCTTAGCGTCTCCACCTCATCATTCATTGCAGATTCCCAATCCAATCTGTCAGGAGCTTCAATAGCCTCTTTGTAGGTCAAAGGATTAGACAAGTCCACGTTCAAACATTCAAAACCGTTAAAATATACGCTAAGATCTACAACATTAGATGTTGACGTGCCTTCATCAGGAGACATATCAGGAGATGAATCCTCTTTCCCCCCAACGGCAACATCTTTAATATCCCAAACGCCTTGAAATGGATTATTGTTTTTGAAAGCGTATCTAACACTCTCATCAGCATACTCAATGTTATTATCAGTGCAAAAATCCGTAACAGCCTTGGCTGAGCGAAAAGTTTTGCCTTCATATAGCAAGGTATAATCAAAATGACCAGGAAACTTCCTCGTCATGGGTCTTTGCTTTGCCACTCTTTCCCAGGTCCACTCTTGTTTAGCTTGAACAGGGGCTTTAACGGAATTGGGTAAAATAGCAGTTTTGTTCCCCCCGTCATCATCATCTTCATTGTCAAAACTGATAATATTCTAGGTTGCGTCTGAATATGATGTTTCAATGAACCGAACATCCTGAGTGTTATATAACTTGTCATCCTCTGGGTCATACACCCGGTAACCTTTGGTATGCCAACAATACCCTACCAAAATACATTCTTTAGACACTGGTCCAAGCTTAGTGTCCCTCTGACTCTTGGGCAGTAATCTAAAGCACTTCGAGCCAATTACCCGGAAATAACTAATATTGGGCTTATGGCCAAACATCCTTTCATATGGTGTCAGACCATTCAATAACTTCTGACTAATTCGATTCTTAACATGAGCAAACGCCATAAGGATCTCTGCCCACCACATGCAGTCCATCTCATCATCATAAATAGTTGACCTCAATGCTTCAATCGCTGATCGATTAAATCTTTCGGCCACACCATTCATACTCGGAAAATAAAAATTAGTAACCTCATGTTTGATATTATTAGTCTTACAAATCTTTTTCATCTTGTCATTTACAAATTCTGTTCTGTTATCAGTACGTAACTTCTTAATTTTGTTATTTGTTAACCGTTTCATAAACAAAATAAAGTCTTCAAAACAATCAGCAACCTGTGACTTGTGTTTTATAACATAAACTTTTACCCATCTTGTGTAATCGTCAATAAAAAAAACATAATACTTGGCCCCACCCCTACTTTCATACTTAGTGGGCCCCCAAACATCTGAATGCACTAAGTCAAGTGCAGACTTGGTCGTTATCTCGGGCTTCGCTTTACCCCTAAATTTAGTCTGTTTGGACCTAATACACGATACACACTCTAAATCTCTCTTGTTTAGTTTGGGTAAACCTCTAACTACATCCTGATTGGACATCTTAACAATGGAATCAATATCCATGTGCATTAATCTCCGATGCCATAACTTCAAGTCACCTACTGCATTGCTTTCAACAACATTGGTTTTAGCCTCTGAATTTCCCTAATTATAGGCTTAACACTCGTTTCAGATAAATTGTCATCATTACATTTGGTTACATTCAACTTAAACAACCCTTTATGCTCGATAAATCTTAACGTTGGTCTGTTCTGTTTATTTCTAACTAAAATCTCGCTCGATCTTCCAGACCACGTGCATCCAGCTTGCATTGCAGGTGACCCACTGATTAAATTACGCTTCTCACTCGGAGCATATCCAACCTTATTTAAAATTATCTTATGGATCTCATTTCCAATCATATGATTAAAACAAACAGTACCAATTCCTTCTACATTGATAGTCCCTGAGTAAGCATTCATCTTGTAAGGCTTACTAATTGTCAATTCCGTAAATAAATTTTTGTCATGACATAAATGAGCCCCAGACCCAGTGTCCCAAATCCATTCATTGTCTGTGCTCGACACATTTAAACTATCTACTATCAACGAATCAGTGAAATGAGAAGAAGAAGTAGAACTACTTCCACCCGGTCCCTTAAATTTCCCCTTCCTACATGAAGCTACATAATGTCCCAAAATCCCACAATTTGAACATTTAACTTCCTTTTTCGACTTTTTCTTACAGTCACTAGAATAATGTCCTTTAATCCCACAGTTAAAACAAATAATTTTTTTATTCGTTTTCGTCTTTGAATTTCTCTGATTCGCTGAAAGCGCACTACCACCAGAATTATTATTAGAATTCACACACAATAATTCTCTCGATTTCAGACTTTCAAACTCTTCAATTAATGTTTTCTCTACATTGGCTGCGGTAAATTGTGCGTCTTCCCACCTGTGCATAATGCTCACAACATTATGATATTGCGACGGCAACGTGCACGTCATACGATAAGCAATATCATCGTCCGGAATAACTTTTCCCGCCAAACTTAAATCCCTAGCCAACTGGGTGATTCTATTCAAAAACAAAATAATGCTCTCATTTTCTTTCATTTGAGCCAGATGAAATTCGCCCAACAAACGAGAAATACGCGCTTTAGACTTCGGCTCGTAAGTCTTAGCCAATTTGTCCCACCTTTCCGCAGGACCCTCCAAACCATCTAGTAAACACTTGAGCTTATCCTCAATATCCAAATAAATTATACCCCTAGCTTTGGATTGGCTAGTCTCAAATAAAATTACATCTGCTGCTGTAGCCCCGGCTGCAACAGCATGTTTAGGATCTATGAATTTGCTAAGCCCTTTGCTGGCTAAAAATGCCAACATGTCCCGCTTCCAGCTGACGTAATTCAGCTTGTTCAGTTTCTTAAAACTGAGCACACTATACCTTTCTGCCATAATAAATTAATAAAATTAAACGGGATATCAACTACGGTCATAAAACCCAAAATATTATTCGCACTCGAAATAATATCACCAAAAACCAAATAACCAACAAATAGTCTAATCAAAACTGTAATACTGATTAATTTACAAAACCTGTGTAAATTAATCCGAAACTCGAGCCAAAACTCTACCAAAATTAAATTAAACACTATATAATTGCTTAAACTAGCAATTATCCAATTATGGATCTCAAAAATCCCAAAAATATTATTCCAAACGGAAATAATAAGCTCAAAACTAATAAACAGACTAATTAAATCTTTAGTACTGATAAACTTGCAATACTTATGCAAAACAACCACAAACTCAAGCCAAAATATGACTATTATCGAAATAAATACCAAATAGTCCGATGAAGACTCACAAAAATTCTTCGCGTCTACACAAAAACCAAAAATCTCAAAATGAGGCCCAAACTCACAAAACATCTTAACTTTCGAAACAAAAACCTGGAAAGTCAAATCCGACCTTTTAAAATCTGAAAATCGCTTGAAAATAAAAATATTATCACAACAATTCCCACCAAAATGATAGATAGGGAGGCACCATCTACCAGATCCTCGGGATGAAAATAAATGTCCCTTAAGGTTAGGTAGCCTCGAAGGTGAAAAATCGGAAAAAGACAAATAGAGACAACAAATAAAAGTAAAGATCTCCACTAAAGGAGCGTCGGCTTCGAGATGTAGACTTCCTTGGTGAAATCCCTTTGTAATTGTTCGCAAATTTTGTCCTCTCTCTTCCTGAAGGTCACTCAAAGGTCGTCCGCTCCAAACTTCCAAAAATCCAATAACTGGTACAAAAATCCGCAAATCGTCCGAAAAATTGCTGCTCCGGTTGAAATCCTGCAGAACAAGCAGCAAACACAGCAACAATCCAATTCTCCATGTCCAAGTCGCTCCGATATCGTAAGTAGCGCACATCACACGGCAAAAATGGCGTCCATAACCGGAAAAATAAATAAGCGGCAATAAACAGGTCAAAAGCAAATGATATTGACTTCTTACCTGTGTTTGTCTCGCTAAATGTGGAGACAAACAACAAACACTCAATTCCAGACAGCAAAAATCCTTCAAATATGACAAACTAGGTGTTAGCAGTAACAATAGCACACAGTGGATGAACAGAAGAAATCAGAAACAGCAATCCAGGCAAAAATACAGGAACACTTTATTCATGCTACCTCACAGGTAGGCATCAAAGCAGCAAGTGAATAATACAAGCAACACCCAGTAGAGGGCGAACAGAACCAAACCACACTACGGAGGTCCAGAATGGACATCCACATAATCCATACATAACACAGTTTTACAGGACTATACCAATATATAAAAGCAAATAATAAAAACTAACACGGCCCCCTATAGTTCTGGAAAACTATAAAAACATAAAAACCTCTCTATAACAAACACAGTACATAAATACAGTCATACCACACATAGCAGTATAAGAATTATACCCAAAACAAAATATCAAATCATACAATTATCAAACAAAAAAAACTATACAATTGATAAATCAAAACGGGAAGTACCGTATCGTTTAAAACTCCTGACAACCACTAACCCTTCACCAAAACATTGACAGAGGTACTGGTCCGTCGTTCCGAAAACATCTCCCACGTCAATCATACGTGCGAAGACTCACACCTGACACTATTCAGGACAACTGTTCCCGCACCTGCCAACAATGGCAAAGCGAACGATGAAACTACTGTGGTGTCGAGGCAAGAGCAAAACAAAAACGATCATATCCTTAAAGAATAAAAAAACATCAACCAAAAAGACGATCAAAAAAGTCGCCCAACTTGTGTGAATGGTCAAAGGCTGTGTAAATCCATCAGCAAAGTTAGTCTTTGTTCCAATATGTCGTAACACCACGTCACCGCTACGAACAAACTGACGAATCCAATGAAAGCGGATGTCAATATGCTTCGTGCGACGCTTCTCGACTGCGTTTTTAGAGAAATCAATCGCTGACTCATTGTCACAATACACAAGATATTCAAAGTCAAAATTGATAAACTGGCATAACTCGCACATCACACGCTTAATAAAGAGAAAATCTTTGATGGTTTCGGTAAGCGCAACATACTCAGATTCCATTGTGGTCACGCATTTCTGTTTGAACGTGCGCCAATAAATAGGGACATCTCCCAAAATAAGAATCGTTCCTCCAATCAAAGTTCTATCGTCCCAGTTATTAGCATAATCGGAATCGGTGTAGGCTTCCAAGAGTAACTTAGCTCGACGCGATAAACAAAGTTGAAAACCTCGCGTCATGGATAAATATCCTAACATCTTGACTAGACCATTCCAATGTACTATCCCGGCGTTTGACTGAAATTGGCTAAAAGCATTGGTTGCAAACATTAAGTCGGGTCGTGTCCTAGCCGCCAAGAAAGAAAAACATCCAAGCAGACTCCTATACGGAAATCGGGACATTCGAGTCTTCTCCACATCAGATATCGGACAATCAATACGAGTCATCACTGTTCCAATCGCAATCGGTAAAGTAGCTCGCGATGGTAAATAACTCCGAAACTTCTCCAAGATAGTCTTGATGTAACCCTTTTGATGTATAAAAAGGTTACCGGAAATCACCTCGAACTCAATCCCCAACATCTTGCGTGTTGCTCCCATGTCTACGAGATCAAATTTAGTCTTGATAATATCAGATGCCAAGTCAATGTCTTTCTGCGTCAGTCCAAAAATAATGAGATTGTCAACGTATACTATCAGTATGACATGACTTCCAAAACGATAAACACAGATACACCAACTCAATGGTATAAACTTCTTCAATTTCAGGAATAGGTCCAACTCTTGCTCATGCTTTACCAGATTGATGTAATTCGTATAATGCCCTTTTTAATCGGCAAACTAGATGTTCTTGACCTTTCTTCACAAATCCCTTTGGCTGGCGAATGAAGATAGTCTCATTCAATCTTGCGTATAAGTAAGCGCATTTCACATCGAATTGTCGATGAACCTGTACGTGTGGACCTTCCTCAGGCAGTGGTCAACTGTGGTGGAAGTTCGCAGTTGGCCAAAATGGCGAAAAATAGAAAATCTGCACTTTTGGATTTGGACGGAAAATCGACTTCGGTTCGGCGGGAGCAAGCAGCCCGGCTGCGGCCAAAAATAAGCGGGATTCTCGTCGACCGAAAAGTCGGCTTGAAATACTTCGAATAGCGGATCGTGTCCTGGGTGCCTTGAATGGTATCTGACCTTAATTTCAGATTTTTGGACCGAGCGGTTTTCTCGGAATCTGAGAAAAACCACTTTAAAACCAAAATCCAGATTCCTGCAATGTCGGGCTTCTTAGCGATACGCGGCCCTCAAAATTCAACTGGTTTGTTGATCTCTCAGTGGTGGCCAGGACCTTTGGACACTCCAATGTCCAGAAATCACAGTGGAAGCGATTTTTCAAGGTTTTCTGCAAAGTTGAATTTCGATGGGAAATCCGAAATCGTTCGGCGGGACTCGGTGGCCCGGCTGCGGCCAAAAGTTGCCGCGATTCCCGTACTCCAAAAAGTCGGCTCGTAATAATTGTCACAGCGTTCCGGCGATAGGCTAGTTGAATTCCTCGTAATTTTCTTAGTATCCCACAGTAAATTCAGAATTTTTGCCCAACTGGTTTGCTTTGGGCACACAGAAAACCACATAAGGTACAAATATGAAACTAGTGCCTAAAGGTGCTACACTGCTACTCTGCCTCAGTATGCCTCGCTTCATACATGTATTCCTGCTGCAAAATGACTTGAATTCGCCTTGTATCACACACTTATTGTCCACACTCGTAGGTATCATGTAAACTTGACAAAAACTCACACAAGCATGATAAAATCCAATGGAAAATTTATTCTTAAGAAGCCACTAAAACTTGGCAGCCATTTGCACAGGTGAATATACAGGAAGAGAGTGTAAGAGAGTATAAAAATTAATCTCAAACCAGAGAACAAATCAATCAGTTGATGACAGGTATGCCAAAAATAGAACATAAGTGCAGTTATGCCATATCTGTCATCAAATATGCTTTTCACAAGCAAACAGGCACAATATTCATCCACTTACATCTAGATGGTGTGGATGAATCACCTCATGATAAATAATACATGAAAACAATCAAGTCACACACTTAACCTGTCTAATAAAATAAAAATCAGCATTCTGAGGATGAAATAACTTTACCAATCGGTAATATACACATTATGAAAACAAAATAAATTTACCAATCGGTAATACAACAAATAATACAATCAGAAGCTGCAAACAACAATAAAAAAACCTTGATCTCAGAATGCAAAGAGCTAATAAATTAAAGCAACTTAAACAAATACTTGCACAATGAACTTAATTGCACAAATACCACATTTTCCAGTTTACACACCAACATGGTTCGGCGGCTTCGGCACAACTCGGCTTCGGGCAGGCGGCTGCGTTGATCCTCGTTCCTTGCGATAATCCTCGATTATCGCACAACGTTTTCGGGACGCGCGATGTGGAAATAACATCAATTCTCGGCGCGTTCGAGCCTCGTTCATCGGTTGCCAATGGCGACGAATATCGGCGAACGTTGTGATGACGTGCCCGAATCTCGGCGCACGTATTCGGCGGGGAAAACAACACGGTATGGCCGCGGACGAACCGCTTATAGTGCCGGCAATGATAAAGAGCCAAATTAATTGTTCAAATTGAAAGAACTCACGCATTTGGTCCTTAAAAACACATTTCCTGGTTTATTGAGCACATGGAGAAAAACGGGCGCCATCTTGGCGGTACAGACACGGGGCCAAGAGTGACTAGCTTGGAACCCAGACCAGAACATGGTCAAAAAGACAAGTTTTCATGACATCATGACTGCATGTCATGAAATACACTTAAGTAAGCAAAATATCATAAGACATGACAAACACAAGTAAAATCAACTAATATTGCACTCTAATATTATCTTTCACATAGTAAACATGTCCTATGATCACGGATTAGGAAAAATACATTTCTGTGTACTTATTACATATAAATCAGCATAATATAAATCAGGAAAATTCTTAAACAATTTTCAAACATTAAAATATACTATTTGACTCTGTTTTGACATGAAATATACAGAGTCCCATTATTACTCAGAAACACATAAGTACACACATACACATGGACCAAACAATAAACTATAAACCTGTTATAGAAATAAAAACTCTAAATAAAACACATGATCAGATATTGGTTCTATGCACTTGTGAACCTAAATACTTCAATTTTCAATATCCTCATCAATTCTCATCATCATCAGAATTACAACGAGCCATCTCCACAGCTTCTCCAACATAAACTTTGCCAGAATATCCATTCGATGTTGAAAAATCAAAGAATCCAGAGTCGTACTGAATGTTATTTGCTGTACAATAACTCTTCACCTCGTTCTCCGACCTCAATTTCTTAGTACCTTCGGTCTCATGGTAAATGTCATATCTATTCGTTCCACGTCTTAAAACCGCAATTCGGTACCAAGGCATATCCACACATCTTTTAGAAAACTTTAGCTTCCTTCGTGATGTATCAACTTTCTGGACAATCCTAGATGTACTTGTCAATGGTTTAATAGCTGTCTTAACGCTCGGCAACTCTGGTGTAAAATGTTGTTCTACCATTTCCGGATTGAAAAATTCTCTAATAGGATGAACTACAGAGTCACGACGAACAAGTCCCATTGGCGATTCAAAACTCTCATCACCAGAAGTTGATGGTTGTACATTATCGGGTGTCACTGGCACATCCAGTTGTCGCTCAAGCTCCTCTTCAAGTTTTTCTCTCTTACAAGCTGCATCCATTTCCTCTCCAGTTAAAATCCTTTGCTGGAAGTCCGATGTCTTAACTTTCAATTCTTCAATAACTTCCTGTAGACCAAAAGGTGGTTGTTCATCGTAATAATCTTGATCCTTCTCATCATCAATCTTGAAATCAACAAAATCAGGTACTTTTCCAATATTTGGGTCCAGTATGCAATCACTGTCCAACTTCTGCTCTTCAATGACAACATTAGATGTATCCCAAACTTTCCTTCTTCAGGGATGTAAACCTGGTATCCTCTGGTCTTTGTCGAATAACCAACCAGAATGCCTGCTTTAGCACAATTCTCCCATTTGGATACCTTCTGAGCAATTTTTGCATAAACTAAACTTCCAAATACGCGCAGATGTTTCACTGATGATTTATTTCCATAAAAGAGTTCAAATGATGTCTTATCAATGTCCCTTCTAGCAATACGATTCATTGTATGACACACAGTGTGCGCGGCTTCTTCCCAGAATTCATTCCCAAGTTTTGCGTAATCTAGGCAACATCGAGACCTATTTAAAAGTGTCTGGTTGAATCTCTCCGCTACTCCGTTCATTTGCGGAGTATATACATTAGTACGTTCATGTTTTATACCCAGACCATCCAATAACGATGACATTTCTTTATTGCAGAATTCCAGACCGTTGTCCGAATGAACACCCATGACTTTGTGTCCCGTTTGTC
>JH430736.1:14901-28359 GCA_000239455.1 Strigamia maritima | reverse complement strand
CCAAGCCTGGGTTGCCTCATTGATTAGTCCAACCAAGCTACGACGTCAACTTTTGAAAGAAGTTGCGGCTTCGGGGGAGTCAGTTGAACAAAGTTCACTGCGCCTTCGTAGCCAGTGGGATCGAAGACCGCGCTTCGCTGCGCATCCGGTTGTTGACGCAATCCCCATGTGTTCAAACCTGCCGTGATCGCGCCCCCACCAATGCCAATCGGTGTACGGCCTACATTGCCAAACCCGTTTCCGGCATTCCCGTCGACCATTGCGTCGTTTCCGAGGTCGACTGCACCGTCAACGTATACTACGCCTTCGTGTGCAACGGTCGCCTCACCCATGGATTTTCCATCATGCACGGCCAGTTCTGGCGCCATACCAAAGCGTCCGATTCTGCCGTCGGAGGCCATTGCGTCCTCCTACCCGATTCTACATCGCACTCCGGGTTCTCCAGCGTTTCCTCCAGAATCGCCGATGGATTACCAGGACTCCGGAAGTCCGCCGCCGGGGCCTCCGCCAGGTTCCCCGCCTCGTGCTTCTGTGCGCCCAAAGAAGCGCCGCGACGTCACTCAAAACCCACCGCCGGGTCGTGCCCTTACTAGGACGAGAGGACCGCTACCATCTGCCGTGGCCCCGAGGACTCAATCGACTCCTCGCCCGAGCGACCGAACCCCAGCTATCACTTCGTCGATGTTGAATCGACCAGCAGCCTTTGATAGGCTCACCTATTTGTACCCCGGTCTCCAGTTTACGCTGCAAGCGAGAACACATCTTCGGCATGATCGAAACCTCTGCCAGGAGTTCCTCTTGTGGTTGGAGAAGGAAGTGTGCCGACCTGAATGCGGTACGCAATATCATCGTTTGATTCGTGCCGTATCCCGTTCGACGACCCACCACTGCCGTACGTGCAACAAGCGCAAGCAATCAACCGTGCCCAGGCAATTCGATCCGTGTGGGCACACATCAACATTGGAAATGTTGAGGGACCCATGATAGGACTCCCTAAGTTTCTTGTCAATGAGAGCCTTGATCCGCGAGATCCGGCTACCTCATTGGGACCGGTCACGCCGACCAAATAATTTTAGTCTATTAATTGTAATTAAAGACTGTGCCACAGCCTTTCTTAAAAGGGGGGAGGTGTGGTGACCCAAAAGGGGTCCACTGGAATATTTCCATGTATCATAATAAATGACTCACATTATTCCAATATTCCATTTCATAATATACCCTAAAATTAGTTAAGCCAAATGTAAATAATTATCACTCATAATCATCCAAACTGTATAGTATAAATAGTGTATAATATCTAATCTTATTTTAATGTACATATTTATCCCTATAATTCATGTATTAATTAATATCAATAATATTATATCCCAAAATATCTTTTATTATTTCTACTGTTGGTCTGAGCTCAGCCGAATGCTGCATGCTCCGCCCACTTTGGGGGGTTGCCATGGCATCCAGTGCTGGGTGACGTTGGTGCTGAGGCCCAAATCATTGTTGGGCTCAGTTAGAGCTCATTGCGCAGGTCTCTGCGCACATGTGAGTCCGAGTGAGTGAGAATTTCTCATGATCCGTGTCTTTTCTCATCTTGCTTCCCAACCAACAACACGTCCTCACCGGTCAAACTAATACAAACAAAGGTATTCAGTGTGATTGAGGATATTGGCAGAGGGAAGTGGGATTTTGACCCAGTCTGGTCCTTGTACATTACAAGGAATAGACTCTGAATCTGGGATTGTTGCCCAAAGAGCTTGCTTTGTGAGCTATAATCACAACTAGGCTTCTTTAAGCCTGACTGAAGTCTTCACTTAGACTTATCAGTCCAATCAGGCAAATTCCTGAACCATTAACACTGGGCTGTTGCGCGAACAACAGATTCTCTTTGTTAACGGGAATTTCCCGCCTATTTCGAGCCGACCACTCCGAGACGGGCGTTAGAAGATCTACGAGTAGCAATCTGGATCCCTATTTCAACCTTCTCCTTTCTGATGTATTGTCATTTCCTTTATTAATTAGTTTAGTTAATAAAGAAGTATAATCGTAAGCTGTGTGTTTTGGTTATATTTATTCTGTGTGAATAGTAGTTTAGCGCTGTGTGTGCTACGAAGTGCGCAGATTAGGCCTAGTAATAACTTTATTAGCCCTAATCGACCCAGTTTACCCTAGACAACCTGGCAAGTCGTAGAAGTCTGTTTAACAGCATCGGCGATCGGGCGACGAACCATCCGGAGAACTCAAAGTAAGTTAGTGTTCAGTCTACAATTTAACATTAAATATCCAACTTAATATCAGTATCGACGAACTAGTGTCAACATTAGTAGGCCTAGTTTGGAGCGCGACAAGTTTTAGTAACTGGTTGTTTCTCCCTTGTTGGATGTCCAGTCTGTAAGACTAAACATAACGTGTCAATTCGCAAGCAGGAAAGATATCGTGAGAGAGAGAGAATTGTGTTTATAGACGCATAAGAACATGGTCCATCGCGACCATGGCAAACAAAAGTTCCTGCAGAGATGATAGAAGCAAGTTTACAGACGCAAGCGGCAATGTAGGCCATACACACGTCTTTAATCTGACATACTCCTGCAGAGATAGATAGATAGAATTGAGTTTATAGACCCATTGATAAACACTACATTCGTACATTCCATTGCAGAATGGAATGCAGCATTACATTATCAAAAAAATGATCAAAAACAGAGACAAAAGCCACAGAAGAGAGAGCGGAGCAAAAAATATGAGATAGATAACCAGAGGACCCATTAGCACCACTGCAGCGGAAAAACAAAGTGCTGCAATGGAGTACCCAGGGAAGGCCACAAGGATAGATAGATAGAATTGAGTTTATAGACGTAAGCGACGACTGAGGTCATACACGTCTTTTAATCTGACCAATAGAAATCTGACATAAACAAACACATTTGACCATTGATAAACACTACATTCGTACATTCCATTGCAGAATGGAATGCAGCATTACATTATCAAAAAAATGATCAAAAACAGAGACAAAAGCCACAGAAGAGAAAGCGGAGCAAAAAATATGAGATAGATAACCAGAGGACCCATTAGCACCACTGCAGCCGAAAAACAAAGTGCTGCAATGGAGTACCCAGGGGAGGCCACAAGGAGGCTGGGCTTGGAAGTTTTCTGGATTGTGGAGCAAATTCCTGCAGGGATAAAGATTTATAAAATTAAACAATACTGAGAGGAGAGTTCAAAGAGCTTCAAATGAAATAATGCCAACAAAAAGCATTGGAACTGCTAAGATCTTTGTGAAACCAAATAGAAAAATAGAAAAATGGATTAAAAAATATATGCAAATTTTATGTGAGCATCAATAATTTGTGGAATCATATGTAGAATGTGATAAATTCATTTAACAATTGCAAGAAAAAGAGAAGAAATATTATTGAAAAAGGCAACATACGCTCCTTGCTTGGGAAATCATAAAATTAGCATTTTTTTTATAGAGATTTACCAAAATTCAAAGAGATAAAAAACTTTGGAGCTTTAAGTGATAAAGCAGTTCCACGAGAGAGAGAGAGAGAATAGGGTTTACCGGCGTAAGCGGCAACTGCGGCCATACACGCCATTAACTGACAAAAGGAGAGAGCAGTTCCACGAATGAAACAGTTTTGCAACTGAAACATAAATGCAAACAAAATATCGAAATTCTCTAAAATGCAAGACCACAATTGGTACATGCTACACTCATATATTGGAATGCAGTCTTACAGTACACAATTTCATGGTAAATGCTACACTCGTACATTCGAAAATGGAGTGCAGTCTCACAGTACACAATTTCATGGTAAATGCTACACTCGTACATTCGAAAATGGAGTGCAGTCTCACAGTACACAATTTCATGGTAAATGCTACACTCGTACATTCGAAAATGGAGTGCAGTTCTACAATACCATATCATTCTTCACAAATTTAGCAAATGACAGAAAATGTTAAACTTCGGCTCAATATTTTTAAAAAAATTAATTAAATATAAAACATTACAAAAATATTCAAAAGAAAATGACTGGATTTCGTTAAAACACGACAAATAACCAAACGAGAAAGAAATGCAAGAAAAGAAATGCATGCATGCATACTGGATGACCAGAGCTCTCATTTAGTTCACTGGCACAGACAAGCGACCAGCTATCCAGGAACAACCACGAGGAGGTAGAGAGATGGATTTGTTGCTCCCAATCAAAATCAAATACAATAAAACAAAATACATTTCACGAAAAAAAAATAAATAAATAAACTTACACCTTCCTGATCCCGATACAAAATGGATATGAAATAAAAGATATAACAGGAAACAAAATAATCGTAATACTTGATCACAGTGTTCATTAAAACATCCAAATAAACGCTGCGAACAAAAGAAGTGTGGATTCATTAATTATAAGTTTGAGATTTTGCTTCGAGATTGATCTGTAATAAAACCGCATGAGCAACTTCAATAGAACATCAACGTGGCAAAAAATGGCCGGCAAAAAAATTATAAGACAAAAAAAAATTTACCAAAAATAAATGTATAAATTGTTCGATGAAACACGCAAATAAACGTCAATATTACGGATAGGCCATTAATTTCGTCGGATGCTGAAGGATTGGAAACTAAAGAGCCCAAAAGAAAGCGGAGCATCAACCGCAGCAGCAAGCAACGATTAGACGATGACGGAAGTGAAATAAAACCGGAGTGCATGCTGGGGAATACTAACAGCAGCGCCAACCCCTTGACAAAAAACAGAGCTATCAGAACCTCGTATATAATAGAGTATGCTCTGAATATACCAACTATTATTTTTGAGAAAAATAAATCACCAAAATTGTATAAATTTATATTTTTATAATTGACTATAATGTTGTTTAAAATAACTTTTTGCGTCTCTTTTTTTTTTTCAAAAAAGTTTATTATAAAAAAGAGGGAAAAAATAAAATGCTTTCATAAACATATCAAAAATCATTCATTCTTCTTGTCAAGATTTTCTGCCAACATTGCTTGGCTTTGAGTTTGACTAATCACAGTCCCAGCCTCATCCTTTACCTCGTCACGATTTTCTCCCAACAATAACTTTGCCTGACTTTCTAACCGCAATCGCCTTCTTTTCAACCACCCTATTCAACACCGAACTCATCTCCACTAATGAACTCGTATCAATTCCATTTTTAACAAAAAATTTCGTCAAAAAATCAACCGCAAGTTCAACTTCAAAAAGCCCGTGCGATGAAATCTCCGTAAGACTTTCATCCGACGAAACACTTTGATCCATCAATTTCTGCGATTTACAAGGAGGTGATGAATCACAGCTGGACCCCGAAAAACGACGCCTAGATTTATTTCTCAGTCTTTTACACACCTTATCCTCTCGAACTTTCACTTTTTGTCGCCCCATTCTTTTTCTATGATACATTTCAATCGCATTCCTCATATCCTCTTCAGTCGCATAATCAACATAAGCGACACCTTCTATCGGAGTATGCGCATCGACGTAAGTCACACGTCCAGCTTCGGCCATGATGGTAGACAGATCCTGCCAGGTGACGGACTCCGCTAGGTTGGTTATGATTAATTTCCATTCGGTCCTCGAATCGAATTCACCGAATCCTGGTATTGGGTTTCGACTTTCGTATTCGAGCGTTATTCGTCTTCCCATTAAGTTCTTGCCGTGGAGGTGTTGGACTGCACGGTCGGCGGAATCTTGATTGTCGAAATCCACATATCCTCGACCGTTTTTAATGCTGATTTCTGTTAGTTTTTCATAGTCCCAGAAGAATTGTTTGAGGTCAATGCGTTCAACGTTGTATTTTACACCACCAATGTAAAGCCGGGTGCCCAAAGACATTTTTTTAATAAAACGTAAATGATTAATGAAATGAAAGCGATGAAGAGATGTTTGATTGTGCTTGCACCAAGTGATTTGTGAAGTGTGGATGTTTGATTAGATTTGTTTATATTATATACCGCGTTATCTGGAAATTGTCGCACTGTGATTGGCTAACGTTTGGGTCATGAAAATGTACCGCCCCAATTCATCACTAGAGTGTTTTTAGATAAAGTGTAGCATTTTTGGTAAATGGTAATCATTTTTGGTTGTTTAGAAGGCCTTTTTGCTGTTTAAAGTGCATTTTTGCTGTTTCAAAGTGCATTTTTGCTGTTTCAAAGTGCATTTTTGCTGTTTAAAGTATAATTTTGTTGTTTAACGTCCATTTTTGATGTTTAAGCTGGTTAAAATGCATTTTTGTTATTTAAAATCCAAATAAGTTGAAAAATCAATGGCTTTAATCTTCTCATAACCTCCTTACTTGGTGAAAAACAATCAGCCCAGACTCCATTGGAGCCCGGGCAGGGACTTGAACTGGGTAGCTTAATGGTAAAGCACCCAATCGGCAATTGGGGGATCTGGGTTCAAGTCCCGGCCCGGGCACCAATGGAGTCTGGGCTGTTTGTTTTTCCACCAAGTAAGAAGGTTATGAGAACATTGCAACTTATTTTAATGTGTTCTCGTGTTGTTTTTTTATTTAAAATCCAAATAAAAACAACAAGGTCAACAGAATTTGTAAATTCCATCTAAAACAATGCTAAAAGCAATCCAGAATAAAAAAATTAATAATAACAAATTAGAAAACCAGATGTCAGTGCACACCACCGCACGTTAATAATGACGTGGGTTCCGAGACTGATGAGAATGTTGTTCTCATTCTCGTTCTACTTCATCCACTCATTTGTTCCAATCGGGCTCTACTTCCTGGCTTGGGGCTGTTTTATACGAAATTGGTATCAAAATCCGAGCATACTATTCTCGTCGCGATCAGATTCGCAATTTTAATAAAAAGGAAAATGCAGTGCGAACAACAAGATGACCACACGCGTTTTTCGTCGATGGCTAAATCTGATGATGACGATGCGTGGCCACTTCACGATGCATTTGTCGCATATGCGATGTTTGGGGACGAGCATCGGAATCGAGGACGTGTGATGAATATGACCAATGCACTGCGATGGTTGCGAGCAGCTCGAATTCCTGAATTGGTCCATTCCAATGAGTTTGATCTGAAGGAGTTACTTATACAGATCACCAAGTAAGGGATCGAATCATTTGATTTTGATTCATTGTTGGGTTGTGAAATTCTAGTGAAAATTTGATTACTTAATCGTTCGGACACAAAATTTCGGACACGAAGCATTTTTGACATTTCTCAATGCATCTTTAATTTGGGGTTTATTTTGAAATTTTACAGTTAAAAAATTGATTTTTTTATATTTTCAAAATGTTGGCCAATTTTTTTTATTATAAACAATTGGTTTGTTTACCAACAATCAATTGTTTAAAAGTGCATTTTAGCTGTTTAAAGGTGCATTTTAGCTGTTTAAAGATGCATTTTAGCTGTTTAAATGTGCATTTTAGCTGTTTAAAGGTGCATTTTAGCTGTTTAAAGGTGCATTTTAGCTGTTTAAAGGTGCATTTTAGCTGTTTAAAGGTGCATTTTAGCTGTTTAAAATGCATTTCAGCTGTTTAAAATGCATTTAGATTTTAGCTGTTTAAAATGCATTTAGATTTTAGCTGTTTAAAATGCATTTTAGCTGTTTAAAGATGCATTTCAGCTGTTTAAAATGCATTTCAGCTGTTTAAAATGCATTTCAGCTGTTTAAAATGCATTTCAGCTGTTTAAAATGCATTTCAGCTGTTTAAATGCATTTCAGCTTTTTAAAATGCATTTCAGCTGTTTAAAATGCATTTCAGCTTTTTAAAATGCATTTCAGCTGTTTAAAATGCATTTCAGCTGTTTAACAAATTTTTTGATTTTGACAAATCTCAATGCATCTTTAATTTGGGGTTCATTTTGAAATTTTACAGTTAAAAAATTGATTTTTTTATATTTCCAAAATGTTGGCCAATTTTTTTTTATTAAAAACAACAACAATCAACAACTCATTTTTGCTGTTCAGAATAGATTTTTACAGTTTGTCAGTACATTTTTAAATTTTAAATCTCTATTTTCAGCCTGAAAATTCTCTTTTCCAATAAAAATAATGAATAAATAATAAATAAAATATACAAGAATTAATATATTTTTTCAACAGTGCACGCTGCATCAATCAAACAGTGCTACCTCATTCAGTATCTGCAGTTCTCTCCGAACGACCCGTAAACATGGCACAATTTGAACTATTCGTCGACCTTTTGGCGAAACTGAAGAACGTGGACGCGTGCAGCCTTCGTCAAAGATTACGCTCTTGCGGCCCTCCCAACAGCTCGATGGATATAGTGAGCGACTCAAAGGCTTCATTGCCTGATCAATTTGAATGACCACGTTATTCGCATCATTGGCCATGTTTCAGATAACCACAGCTGGCATTAGAGATTTGTGGACCTACATCCATTTTGATCACGTGAAGCGGTAGACGAGGAGTTAAAATTTTCGGTTTAGTATTAATCAAAAGCTCTACATCTATATTTGACAGCTCTTGATAAGAAAAATAATAATATCAAAAAAAAATTGTCCCGCCAGTTGTAAGTACCCCGTCATCAAATAAAGCATTGTCAAATCAGATCTTTTAATTTTTTTTTTTTTTTTATTTATTTATTTACTAAGACTCATGGTTGAGTAATACAAAATAAAAAAAACTACACGGGATAATTCAAAAAAAAGTAAACAAAAGGGAAAAAGAAACCTATTGCTCAATGTCGTTAAGTAGATGGGAATAAACAGCTTTTGCAACATGTTTTTGCAATGTGATTTACAAGTCGCACGAGAATAGTTATAGTAGTTATAGTGGACTTGACATTGTACGGGAGATTATTCCAGGCCCTGGAAGGTTTTTCTAGTCTGGTTAGTTATCATGTCATGTACCGGCGAGTCAGCCTATCTTCAGGGGATGCGCGAATTTTCAAATTCTTTGTGCTGCACCAAGGCATAGAGGAGACGTTTCCCACGAAACAAGAACAAGTCTAGATAACATTCAGAAAATATTTTTTATAAACATCAGAAATGTTGATTGATTCAATGTAAGAATGTCATTTTTTATCAACATTTTTTTAACATTCAAACTTAACATAACATGATTTAACATTAAATGAATATTGCATAACGAAGACATTCAATCAACAAGGAACAGAAGAAATTCTATTTGGCAAAAACGAGTGCAACAAAGCACAAAAAGCAATACCATCATTCCAACTACTGCTAAAATTAGTAACACCAACACCATGAAAAACAGTCTGATCTTGACACCATTTCAACTGAACATTCTTAAACCGGAGCTTTTGACCAGTGTAAACAAAGCTTTTAGTTTGACAATATCACCTTAGTCTCAGGTCTATTTTGCCCAAATAATCGCCGATTTTGATACGAATTTTAGTGATTTTTCTATTCTAAACATCATTTAAAATACATCGTTTAAAAGTAGCAATGAGTGGAAAATTTCTCAAATAATGTTCAAACAAATGTGGAAATGTACAATATATTTTTTACCTAATTAAATTATTACTTTATTATAAATTTACAACAATTTACAATCTTCACAGACAAAATAAATTTTCCTACTATCATATTCACCGGACAAACATTCTTCATGAAATCTGCGACGACAACAAACACACAAAACACATTGTTTCAATTTGAACGACTTACATTTACAACCCACACTCAATCTCTTCGACTCGAACAAAACAAATGAAATTTCTTCCCGAATTCTCCTTCTTACAGATTTCACAGTATCGAAAAACTCATTCAAATTAAGACTCTTCTCACTAAAAATCCCATCATCTACCATACAGATACAATTCTCAGATGCAGTATACTCTTGCTGCGTCATCCCTTTCTTATCGATTACAAAATCCCGAATAACTTTCCTATACTGGTCACTGTGAAGAACTTGAAACTCTTCATTCTTCAACAAGGCAGGCACAGCTTGACACACATAAATCCCACAATCGTACGAATTCGTTTGAATCATCATATCCGTCGCGAAATTCAGCTCCCAGCGCTTGAAATCGAAGAAAACGTCCGCAATAGCGTAACAAGCCGCCGTCAAACTGGCCAAAATTTCGAACGATTCGAGTCTAGCTCGAAAAAAATTCCCCTTCGGTGGATACGAATCGAGAATGGCAATTTGCCTTAATTTGAAACAAATTACTCCCAGCATCCAATGTGTAGAATAAGTATTCGATGATGTATCAGTTCCAAGCAACACAAACAGAATGTCTTTGTTAAGTGCTTGATGTCCATGCAAGAACTCGATAACACTCGACTTCGTATTGGTTCCGGCCGTCATCCACCTCGAAACGTAGAAAGGAACGTATAAGACGTTTTCAACCTTCAAATCGTTGATTAATGCGATGGAAAAATCTTCAATGACGAAATTACTCAACCAATTTCGAGGTTTTAAACAATATAAATCCGGATCAACACAAATTTCATCTGTAGGCTCATTTGCTGATTTTGACTCAAACATTATGCTACGGAAAAGGAATGTGTTGAGCCATCCATCGGTACGAATATGATTATGATGATTATGATGATTATGGGGGTACTGGCGGCGGGTTGGCAAGTTTTTCAATAGGTACCGAGTCCAAAATTAAGCACGATTCGCGAAATTCTGATACTAAGTGATTATCGATTTTTTCTTTGATTAAATCTTCAATTGTTTTATCAAGACGTGATTTGATATTTGAGAAAATCTTCCGTTTCCACTTTCGTAGCATTAAATTACGAACTGAAGTGAAATCGAACGGTTTGGACAGATAGTTAGAATTAAGAAGAAATTTTTTCCATTCTTCGATGTAGGCTGTTAAGAATGCTCGGTCCTCGAGATGATGAATCGATATTTTCGAATGAACGTCTTTGATGAAGACTGAAGTGTCTTTTTTCAAGGTTTTAATTATTCTCTCTTTCGCTTGTGGCCATGCGTAAGTGTTCTTCACGATGCTGATAAAGTCTTGCCATTCTTCTTTCGAGATATGTTCGTTTCGCAAAATAGTTAAAGATGTCTGACAAATAATTAATTTCAAATTATTCTCGAATTTGTCCATGTCGTTAAAAGTAAAAGATCAAGGTAAGATTGGTACTGTGATACTGCGATACTGTGATGCTTTATATATTGACCGGAACGTTTTTGGAATGATTTTATTGATACCAATCAAACGACAGACAACTAAAGGTTGCATCTGAAAGGTAGCAGACAAAATTCAACAATACGAGAAATTTTTTTTTAGAAATTACTTTTTTAATAACTTTTATTTTTTATTTTTATTGTTTTTTGTTTTCAGTTGGTGGTTTGATTGAAAGCGCATACAACATGTCTTCGGCAAACCCCCACTCTCCGATTAAACACAAACCTGTTCTATCTTCGACCAACTATAGTGCGGAAGGTGGACCAAATTCGCCAGAGTAATGGAAATAACAGCCCCACTTATCCACCAAACCATCCACTGAGCGGATCTAAACATCTGTGCTCCATTTGCGGCGATAGAGCTTCTGGAAAACATTATGGAGTTTACAGGTGTGCTATTATAAGCATGATTCGGGTTTCCTTGTTCGACAGAAAATGTTTTGGTGTGTAAAATTAATTTTGTTTTTTGTTGCAGTTGCAACAAACGAACAGTGTGCGTGCAGAAAGGACAGGTTGTGCGTTATCGACAAACGACAGAGAAATCGATGTCAATATTGTCGGTACCAGAAATGTTTATTGATGGGCAGGAAAAGAAAAGGTTGTGACTGGGGCGGTTTGCACAGTCTCTACTTGGGGGAATAAGAGGACTGCGCCGGACGCCTAAGTCATGTGAAATAGCAGAGACGACGCTGTATTTGGGTGTTTGGCCTTTATTACAGTTGTCTAGGGGTCAGCGTCAGCCTCCACCTGCTACTCATATGTCTGTACCACCAGTATGTGCTGATCAAACCCGACCCGCGAGCCATGGCGGTTGAACCAAGGACCGCGTGGTCGAAGTATTCTAACCATGCTGCAACCCATTGTCATGGACTTGCAGCCACTGTTCTCGCTTATGGAGGCAGGGCCCAGAGAACTGGGTGCCCGGGCTTCATAGCAGAAACCAGGGAGTCGGCAGAGCTTTGCCGATGCATGTCTGCACCGGTTGCTGGCTCTTGAACAACTGCTGTCCCTGGATCTGCTCTGCCTCTACCTGCCTTCCCTCACTTCCTGTCTTGACCGGAAGTGGTCATGTCCGACCAGTCCACTAGGGGGACGTGACGCGGGCCGTTGCCGTGCGCCTGGGTCGTGACACGGTCACATCTCCCCCCCTCCGAAGAAGTTGGGTCGATGTCGGCAGAACCCATAGCACGGACAACGGGAGAAACAGCGCCGCAACATCCAAGATGAAGAGCTAGTCTCCTTAAAAACAAAAAACACAACATACCAGTGGAGAAACAAAACGAGCAACAAGAGAGGTGACACTTACCCAAGACATGGCTCCTTAATAAAATGTTTTTTCAAGTTTTTTACAACGTTATGTTAATAAAATTTTATTTAATTCTAAAAGGTTTTTTAATTTAATTGTGTTTTTATTATGGGCTGCTCAGCCCTTAATACTAGTACTATTTGTTTGAAATTTTAATTTTAAATTTTGATGGAGATTTCTTGCGCGGGGTCCTTAAATCGAATTCGGTCGGCCTAACCTGTTTTTTTTTTTTTGTAAAACAAAAACTTAATAATTAAACATGTAACCCATTATTTGGGCTTTGGTTTGGGCACCACTTTTTTAAATGCTGCCAAACCTCTTTTTGTCTTTTTAGGGACAACTGGCTTTGGTTTTATCTCAACGGATTTACCGGGTGTAACTGGTATCTCTTGATCGACAGTTGCTGGTTTTGGGGGTGATTGAGTCGAGGTCTCGACTTCTACCTCCATTGGGGTGACAATGTTGGAAAACAAACTTGCCATTTCGTCTTCCACGGCCTGGTCATACCAGTCCTTGGATTTGTCCGTCTCATCGGTTGATGTGGCGGCAGATAGAGAAGTAGACGGGGTGGCAACGGGTTGTTGTTCAACCATTTTCTTTACTTCAGGTGGCTTAGTCTGTGCAATCTCCAAATTTTGGGATGCAGTGGATGCAATAAGAGACATGAGATCATTACCTCTTCTCTGTTTTTCCAAAACCTCATTTTGAGACTTTGCAACTCTAGTGGCGTCCGTAATTTTTGCTTCTTCGATTTTTTTGGAACAAGTCTGCGACTTTTCTACCTTTTGGGTATTTTTCTCGCAATTCTCGCCGCGTTCAACGCTGCTTTGTTTTCCTTGAGCAATTGCACATGGACTGTTTTTTTCGGACAGATTGGGTGGGCGACCATTCGGCGCTTCACTTCATTTTCATCCAAGGGTACTTTCGGAGCAGAATACTGCTCCGAATGGCTTGTGTGTTAGGCCTTATTGACCGCAACATGCAGAGTTGTCGAAGTATTCGCTGGCTTGGTCGATCTCCTTCTTGGATCTCG
>JH430736.1:0-14881 GCA_000239455.1 Strigamia maritima | reverse complement strand
CTTTACTTCAGGTGGCTTAGTCTGTGCAATCTCCAAATTTTGGGATGCAGTGGATGCAATAAGAGACATGAGATCATTACCTCTTCTCTGTTTTTCCAAAACCTCATTTTGAGACTTTGCAACTCTAGTGGCGTCCGTAATTTTCGCTTCTTCGATTTTTTGGACCAAGTCTGCGACTTTTCTACCTTTTGGGTATTTTCTCGCAATTCTCGCCGCGTTCAATGCTGCTTTGTTTTCCTTGTGCAATTGCACATGGACTGTTTTTTTCGGACAGAGTTGGGTGGGCGGACCATTCGGCGCTTCACTTCATTTTCATCCAAGGGTACTTTCGGAGCAGAATACTGCTCCGAATGGCTTGTGTGTTAGGCCTTATTGACCGCAACATGCAGAGTTGTCGAAGTATTCGCTGGCTTGGTCGATCTCCTTCTTGGATCTCGATAAGGTGCAAGCGGGGGCATTGGCAGGGAAGCCAACATGTGTCCCCACGCTTCTGGTGCAGAAGAATCGGCAATCAGTTTTCTAATTTTCTTCGCGCGGCAATCACGGTTATTGTGATAAATTTCATCAATTTGTTTTAATGTTTTTCTTGGTTCATTCACGCTAGCGCCAAACACTCGAAAATGCCGGGTCAATGGCAATAGAGGATTCACCTTGCCGTCGCCGAGGCAGTTGGCACAGGTGGATCGGAACCCGGTGTGTACATTCACACCTTGGCCTAAACCACCACACACAGGGCAGTCAATCAATTGGGCTTCACTGTCAGCCATCATAAGTTGGTTTGAAAGTGAAAGTCTTTTAATACTTAAATTGGTTCACAAGGGATCTAGCAGTGTAAACACTGGAATCTAAATGATTTAATGATTTGTGACTGATCAGCGCGTCTTATGTAGGTGTGTGAAAACGTCACGTATGCGTACGTTTTGGCGAATCCAGTCTTTTGATTGGATTTCGCAATTGGCCATTTTTTCGCGTTACGTCGATACTATTGGCATACTGTAACTCAAAATGTCCAATGTGTAAGTCATGAGCACCTAGAGAGGTCGAGTTGACCAAAAGTTGCTCATAAGTATTTTTAGTTTGAGTTAAGATCACCTTTTAGTGTTTGCACAGGTTATAAACAAGTCATTATAATTTGTGCAATTAATTTAGGCTGTACCTATTGTAACAGGTAGTCCTTGGGACGTGTGATAAGTTGTTGTAATTATTTATATTTATTTCACAGCCTAAGGTAATCATTTATTACTGTTTGTTTACCTTAAGGTGATCAAAGTTGGAAATTGTATGATTTTATTGGTTTCCAGGATGTCTGTGATCAATCTAGATGTACACAGTCATCCTGAGTCTTATTTTATGTAATAAGATCACAAACTATGACCAGTTTGTGATCTCTAGTCTTGTGAGCTATTTTTAGCCCGTATGTCATAGTCTGGCTCCAGTCTGAGCACTTAGCTATGACATCTGGGTTCCAAGCTGTATGTTTGAGTTTCCTGTCCAAGATGGCTGCAAATAAAGTGCTTCATCTCTTGGTGTAGATGGTAGGACCTTTTAACCATATGTGTGAGTTTATTTCACTTTAAAAATACACAATACCGAGTGGTATCATAAGCAACAAGTAGTTGCAGCAGCCAAAGCAATTATTTTCACTCCATGCGGTCTATCAAGTGTCAAGGACAGACCAGTTGAGTGAAAATTCTCAAATTAAGGTCAGGGACCAAGTAAAGGACGCTAAACAAGATAGGCTATTCGGCGGAATCCTCAGAGCAATATTTCGTGCCGACTTTTCGGAGTGCAGGAATTGCGTCAACTTTTCGGAGTGCAGGAATTGCGTCAACTTTTGGCCGCAGCCGGGCCACCGACTCCCGCCGGACGAATTCGGATTTCCCATCGAAAATCCAAAATTGGGAAAAGTGCTTTTTTTCAACTTTTTGGAGTTTTACCTTTGGTCCATTCCACTGCGCAGACCATTTTAGGCCTTTGCCACCATAAGACCTCAAGAGATACGACGTTTCTGCAACGTTTCGACTGAAATAATTATTTCTATTTGCAGCCCGATGAATTCCACAATAAGAGATATTTTATATCGTATTTATTTAAGAAATTCTTGTATTTTTCATTTTATTTTATCAATAAAATTACTTTACTTTTTATTTTTTCCAAAGTTCACTAAAGATTTAATTTATTTGGGGGTTTTATTTGTCTCTTTGGCAACAAGACAGGAGTTATACTGTCATTATTGGGTTTTGAAACATTTTTAGGTGGTCTACCACGTTTTTTGGGTAATGGTTTGGTAATCTTATTACCTGTGTCATTAGCCACTGTTTTTTGTGGGTTTCCACCTTTGGTGGATGATTGAACAGGAACTGTGTCCTTGTTGTCATTTGCGTGTTGCGGTGTAGCCGACATGTTGTTGCTACTAACAACAATGCCAGTTTGTGATGGTGTCGTGAGGGTTTCCTCATTGTCATCATTGATATCAGCAATAGGCCAGCCAGCTGGCTTATCACTGGGAATGTAAAGTTTTATTTCTGAAACATTTACAGTGCCCTTACTTTGTAAAGTGATAGGCTTTGCAATTTCATAAGCATTGCTACTAATTTTCTTAATAATCACATAGGGACCTTTATATCTGTCTTCTAGTGATTGAGAATATCTGATTGCCGCTTTTGACAATGCTTGGGATTTAATTAAGACCAAGTCATTGAGTTCAAATTGAATGTCTGACCTATGTTTGTCATAATTAGTCTTTTGTTTTATTTGGGCTTTCTCTTTATTACTGATTGCAGTTTTTAGGAGAGAAGCCATCCGACTCATGAGCATTCTTAGTGCGTCATGTGGTCGTTCTGGGTCAAAAGGGGCGTCGTAAGCAACGTCTCTGTTGTCCAAAATGGTCGAAGTTCTTTAAGAAATGTCGCCATTGCAGGTGTTATACCAGTGGTAGCAGATGGGGCAGTACGGAGTGCAAAATTTATGTTTCCAATCACTCTGTCCCAGTGCTTATGTTCAGAAGTGAAAATTTGAAGCATTATTTTAATGTTTCTGTTAATCCTTTCTGTATAGTTAGTTTGAGGATGGTATGGGAAGGTCCGATTTGGGATGATTCCAGCATTCTCGCACAGTGCATTGTATATGTTGGAAACAAATTGTTTGCTATTATCCGACACAATGTAACGTGGAACACCATAGGTTTGAAAAAATCTCATAATATGGGGAACCAGAGTCAGGATTTTAGCGTTCCTTAAAGGAACCACTTCAACCCATCCAGTTGCATAATCGACAATGACTAAAATAAATTTATTTCTATTGGTCGTCATTGGTTTAGGTCCCATCAGATCTAGGCCAATTCTTTCGAATCTGCCAATCTGGGCTGAGATTGGTTGGAGTAAACCCTTTGGCTTCCTCTGTATGGGTTTGCAGCGCTGGCATCTGTCGCATTTTGCGACATATTTGACAGTGTCTTGTCTGCAGTTTACCCAAAAGAAAGAGCGTCTAAGTCTTTCGAAAGTGACGTCACCGCCACCATGTCCACTACTGGAATAGTCGTGGACTAGTGCTAAGCATTTATCTTGCAAAGACTTTGGAACCATAATTTTGAGTCCAGCTGCATTGTCCACATCTTCCAGATAAATGTCTGATTTGAAGGGGGCAAAAATGAATAACACACCATCTCTGTTTAATGTAAACTCTGTTTTGAGTTTTGTGTAGTCCATTGGTACATCAGGCCAGGGAGTGTCGTCCTCTGGGTCTGTTTGTAGCCAATCCATTATTTTAGAGAGATTTTCATCGTCTCTTTGAGCTTGTTCAAACTCTTTCATTGAAATATTCCAATGATAAGAATCAGTCAACAAAAATAATGAGTACAATTGGGATCTTTCATACTCTGCATCTTGGTCGTGGATTGTGATTTCATCACTTTCTGTAATAGAACATAAAAAAGCAGTAGAGAAAAAGAATGAAAAAAGTGCTATTTATATCCACATCAAAGACAATTGTGGTACTCATGAAATGGATTGGGAAGGAGCACATATGATAGTTAATGAAAAGAACTGGCGCAGATCTTTAGAAGGACATTTCATTATGCAGATGATGATTAATGGTTGCTTCATGAATGGTAATGTTGGAATCAAAGACTTAGCTTGGATGAGTGTAGCCATTGCCAAGGATAATGAAAAAGACAATATAATGTCTACTATAAATGCTACTATAGAAGAAGAGAATCAAAGAATTCAAAATGAAACAGATATTCGCCATATTATTTTGGCAAAAAATAGGACCAGAGATAAAAACCAGTTGATTTTGAAAGAAGAAGAAAGGTCTAATAATATTGGAGAAAGAAGCACATCATTGGAAAAAAAATAGATAACAAACTAAATCTCAACTAGAAAGAAAAATATCAGATGAATGGTTCAAACTGGAATTATCTAGAATGATGTAAAAACATGTATAAACATGTTTGGTATTGTTGTGTTTGAGGAACGTTTTTGAGACGTTTCACCCAACAATGTGTAGAATATATAAAGGAAGAAATGTAGTATTATCATCATAAACCACCGAAGAAGACTAGTGAACAGTCGAAAGGCCTATGGTAGATAGAATAATGAAAGATTAAACTAGAAGTATATCCATAATGTCATTACACTAAAATTTTAAATCTTAATTAGGATATGCATTAAAAATAGATGTTTTAAATCACTTTCTGTGCCAAGTCGGGAGAGAGCATCAGCAACAACATTGGTTTTGCCTCTCCTATAGACAATGTCTATATTTTCCTGTTGAAGGTTCATGGCCCAACATGCCAATCTACCTGCAGGGTGTTCACAGTTCATTAACCATTTGAGGGCCAAATGATCAGTCTCAACCGTATATTTGGAGTATTCAATGTAGGGTCTGAATTTTTCTACACCCCATATTACTCCTAAGCACTCCAGTTCTGAAGCACTGTAGTTTGCTTCTGCGCCTCGCAGTGTACGACTTGCGTATGCTACAGGGTGCAAAAGGTTATCTTTGGGATCTACTTGCATGAGTACTGCACCGAGACCGGCAGCACTTGCATCCGTGTGAATAGTAAAAAGGAGTTGCAAAATCGAGCAAAGGTAGCACGATATCTCCTGTGAGTAGATCTTTCAGAATCTCAAAGGCTTTTTGACATTCTGGTGTCCAAGTGAAATTATTCCACTTTTCTTTCTTATGTTGCACAAAGAAAGGTTTTTGTATCGAATTTAAGTCTTTAATTAAAGGAGCATAGAATCCAACCATTCCAATAAAACGCTGAAGTTGTTTCAAAGTTTTAGGGGCAGGGTAATCCAATATTGCTTGGATTTTGGTGTCATTAGCAGTATATTTGCCAGCAGACACCGTGAAGCCTAAAAAGTCAAGTTGTTCCGCACAAAAGAATGATTTTGTTGGGCTTGCTTTTAGATTTTTTGCATCTAATCTATCCAAGATTTCAGCAACGTGTAGCACATGTTCATTGAACGTTTTGCTAAAAATAATGATGTCATCGAGGTAGGCCAGGGCAAATTTGCCTTTAATGTCACCCAAGATCTGGTCCATCATTCTCTGAAATGCGGATGGTGCATTGCACAATCCAAAAGGCATTCTTGTATATTTGAATGTTCCTTCAGGTGTTGAGAAAGCAGTCTTATTCTGATCCTCTTCACTTAACTTGATTTGGTGGTAGCCCTTTGTTAAGTCTAAACTTGTAAAGAAGTAGCTACCGCCAAGAAAACCTAATATCATCGATATTGTTGGCATAGTGTATACATCTTTAATAGTTTGCTTATTCAGCCACCTAAAATCGATGCATAATCTGTAAGTTCCACCTTTTTTGGAGACAATTACAGTTGGATTTCTGTATGGGCTTTCGCATGACACCACAAATCCTCCTTTGATCAGAGTGGCCGTGAGTTGGTTTAATAACTCAGTTTTTGCAGGGTTGCAAGGCCGCTCTTTACATTTGAATGGTTTTGCGTCACCAGTTGGAATGGTATGTTCCAAATCTGGATGACAACCAGCATTTTCATCAAAAGTAGTTTCGTACTTTTTGATCAATTTGCAAAGTTTTTCATATTCTTTGCCTTGTAGTTTGCCTTTGGATAGCAAATGTTTTGTTAAATCTTCTAGATTCATTTTGGGTTCCTTCTGAATATTGAGTTCTTTTTCGAATTTATCGAGAATTGCCGCTGCCATATCAGCTGCAGAAGGTGGATGTTCGAATGGGAACTGATCCTCATCGAAATCGATGTGCCACCAGCGTTTTGAGGACATTGAAATAACTATTCCATTTTCCTCCATCCATGTTCCTCCTAA
The DNA here is from genome assembly GCA_000239455.1 of Strigamia maritima. Classification (NCBI taxonomy): domain Eukaryota; kingdom Metazoa; phylum Arthropoda; class Chilopoda; order Geophilomorpha; family Linotaeniidae; genus Strigamia; species Strigamia maritima. Next base: position 8,575 of record JH430736.1, on the reverse strand, counting down.
GAGTAGGTATTTGGATGCTAGAAGGAAGGACTGAAAATCTAACAGGTCCTTTCCCTGTTTCCATGACATGTTTAATGTAATGAAACCAAAAGATTTGGTGACTCTGTCACCTGTGACAACAACAGTGTTGTCATTTGTTCTTTCCACAAGATGAAGCATGTTCAAGTGTTTGAGCATTGCTCCACTGATGTAAGGCCTTGAAGCCCCACAATCAAATAGTGCTTTTGCCTTTTTCCTGCCGATTTGGACGGTTAGGTACGGCAAAGCGCCAGGTTTCTTTTGGTTAATGTTCACCATTAATGTGTCAACCTTGGGTTCCGATTTTAACACACCTAAAGGATTAGGTTGGTTTGTGTCAATATCGTCAAAAATAGGATCATCCAAATCCAAGTCAGTTGGACTGAGAAAATCACTTAATGTTAAGCAAGCCTCCATTATAATCTTTATTCTAGGACTTGCTTCTTCTCGTTTTTTGACTCTTCTTCAGAATCTTCAACGCCTAACTCCTCCAATTGTTTATTTAGTTCTGTTAGAACCAAGAAAACCTTCTCACTTTTGGCTTTGGCCTCTTTGTGCATATCCTCGGGCTTGAATTTACAATCCCGCATGAAGTGGCCTCCACCACACCTGTAACAACCACCATTGGTGGGTGCTGTTCGAGCATCTCCTAAGATGTTCGAGATCTTTGCTTTTGCAGCTGCACTTATTGCAGCTGCTCGTCCCTGATTCTTTGGGACAACAAACAATTTTTGGGACTTATCCTCCTGCAGTTTCGTTTCTGTAGGAGTCGAGGTCGCTTTAGGGGTTTCGACAATAATTTTGGCTTTACCCCTTTGTTTTTGGCGCTCTTCGAGTTTCGCCATTCGCTCGATTTCTGGCACAACTGAACACAGTTTGGTGCAATCCAATGTTATGGATTGTTTGATTAGTCTGGCAGTAGACGCTGACATGGCTTCCAGAGTGTAAATCATTTTTTCTTCTTCTGGAATGGGCACTGTCATCTGTTTGAACAGCCTCTGAAATCTTTCTAAGATTTCAGTGGGAGTGTCGTTGCCAGTCTGTTTTACCTTATCCATCTCTTCTCGTAGACATTCGTCTGATGGGGCAAAACATTTCCTAAAAGTTTCATTGAACTCCTTCCAAGTTTGGAAATCGTTCCTTAGAAACCACTCTGCGGCATCGCCTTCAAAAAATGGTGCCAGATGTAATTGTACAATTTCGTCCCTGAATGCTGCATATGCAGCAATCTGATTTGTGAGCAGATTCAGAAAGAGTCGTGCTTTCAGTTTGTTTCCGTCGAAACGTGTGATTTTAATCTTTTTAATTTTATCCGACAGAATCGCTGATTCCATTGGTCTTGTGTTACCCTGTGTCGCTTGTTTGGCGACAGAGTCCAACTTGTCGACGTAAATGCCCATACTTTAGGTGGGCGTCGACAATTTTAGCTTTAAAGCTGATATGTCTTTGCTGTATTGGTCCCTTGCAGCGACGGCTGCTTGTTGGGCCACTAGCAAGTCCATGAGCGCTTGCTGCTTGTCGGCAATGGCATTGTCGACTTGCGTTTGTGCGGCGCCCAATTCTTGTTGGTTGTGGTTTTCCACATCCAACTTCCTTAAGCAATTCCTTGGAATTTTAATCCCTTAATCCCCTAGATAAGCACATTCCTAGAATTCTTGCATTCGGATTGGATGTCAGAGTTCATGACTCATCTGAGTCCTGTCAAGTGCCGACATTATCTGCCAAAATCTTAAATAGTGGCGAGATTCAGAAATGTTTTGCAAAAAAAAAAATTTTCTTGCAAAAGTCACCAATTTGCATAATTTTCGAGCGAAAATACAAAACATGGCGTCGAACTGTGCCAACGCGACGAAATACACTTTTCAAGGGATTACTTTCCCTTTAATGTTTGTGACTTTTTTTAATAAAAGATTTTTTCATAAATTTCCAGAATTTGTATTTTTCCAGAAAATAAAATAAACAAAAACAAAAAAAATATTAATTTCTCCAGTCTTTATTCCGGGTTTATAAGAAAAGGAAATAAAAAAAATTTTATTTTGAAATTTTCTTATTTTCAAGCAAAAATCTGGCAAAATCTGCCATTTTCCACTTTATTTTTTGGCATAAGTACCCTGTATCCAAGTACTTTCTCTCCATGTCTTAAACCTAAATGATCGCGCGTGAGCTTGATTACTAAGATCGATATTCCTTCGGTGTAACAAACTTCCGGGACGGAATTTGTGTGGATCTTCCGCTTGCGGGGTAAGCCGGCCCCGTAGCGTATAAGTAGGATCCTTGCCCGTGTCCTCGCGACACCATACTAAACTTCTCTTTTCACTCCACTCAAATAAATATAGAAGCAGTTGTGCTTATATAGTAGTTTGAGAAGTGTCTGTAACCTTTTGGTGCATAGGAGCGAGAAGTGATAAAATAATTTGCAGAAACCTTGAAACCCATGAAAACCTAGGTCAGGATGATACAAAACCACGAATTCGAGTTGTTTGTTATGCAAAATTGTGGAATTTCGGCGTTTTCGGGCCAAAAATAGCCGAAAACCGATATAAACGAGTATCAGCGCCAACTGGTGGTGAAATACTCGTCCTGAGAGAGAGTGAGTATGGAACTCAATGTCTTATTGTTGCTGCCTCCGAATTCGCTTGACGGCATACTATGGGGCAAGACACGGCCGAACATCGATCTTTTTCGCAAAAAACGTAAGTTTTTTGCACGTTTTATTTCGTTTTTCGTCAAAATAACGACAGATATGAGTGTTTACTCGTATGTTGTGCTACTTTATTCCGGAAAACAATTGAATTTGCGAGTATCTTTCGTTCGTTGACCCGCAACGGGTCTTGAAACGGCGAACTCGTATTTGGACTGAAAGGGTTGCGTTTGGCAAACATTTCCAGCCCATTCTTCTGCATAACTCGAATTGATTTTATGGCAATGTATGTGATTTATACGGTGAATCATGTGTTTTTAATCGAAAAGAAGACAAGGCGTCATTTCGAAAAAAAAACAGAAAAGAACTTTTATTTGCAAAAAAGAAAACACTTCGTATTTCATTAAATTTTCACAAAAACCGGTAATCTGTCCAAATGTCATCCGGTATAGATGTCGTAAGGGCGAAACAGTTACAAATCATCATATTGAAGCTTTGTTTGATCGAAAAAAGAAAAACAAACATATTCAACCCTTTTTTGCCGAAGGTTCAATTTCCCTTTAATAAAGTGAAAACCGAAAATGTCGAAAATCTCACAATAAGTGAGTTCGGGTGTAGAAAACCGTCTAAAATCAAGGAAAATGTATTTCGATTAATTTTGAGGATAAAAAATAAAATTTTTGGATGTTTTATTGCAACAAGGTTGTGTTTGCATCACTAATTTTTTGAGTAGTGCTTTCCCACTTCTGTATCTGGCCCAAAATGAGTTTGGGACATTAAGAAGTGTTGTTTTGAAATGGCTATTTACACATCTACACCAATGTTGTATAAAAAGGGGTTTTTGTGTGCTGATTTTTCCAAGTTTGGCAATAAAAATCTGCAAAAAGTACCATGGTTCTACTCTATTTTCTATGTCATTGCGCATTCAAAAATGGTAACAAAAAATTGTGCCCACCTATCTTTCACTAGTTTTGCCCATCCACTTAAGGAGTCAGCACTCCTGTCCATTTCAGCCACAAACACTGGTTACTCGAACACCACCAACAATCTTACTAAAGCCGGTCTTCTGCCTAAGGCGGACTCGGGGTTTCACCCGCTTCCATTTGCCAAAAGAATCGCAGTCGATTTGGGATCATTGGCGAAGACTTCCCTCTGTCTACACCTACAATGTTATTTTTCTCACCGCAATGGGCAAGGAAAAACCTACAAAAACCGGTCAAGTACCTGCAGAAGCAGCCATGAAGACTTTACATGTTTCCCCTGCAAGATTTGCAGTCGAATTCAATCCGCCAGCGCCCCTTGCCCTACTCACTGCAAAAAATACCACTATCACTATTATGGTGGAGAAAACACGTCATGCACACAGCCATCTTGCACACAGCCATCTTGCACACAGCCATCTTGCACACAGCCATCTTGCACACAGCCATCTTGCACACAGCCATCTTGCACACAGCCATCTTGCACACAGCCATCGAAAGTACCCGAAGAAGAAAGTAAAAGTCACCTCAGCCCAGGCGTGACCACTGGACTAGGCAATGTCGTAACCAGGATATCTCACTCACCACAATTACGCGGAATTTGGGCACGTCACTAAAAGCACCCCCACGCGATTAGTCGTCCATCCAATCGATTGATTTCTCATTTTTGGTTAACTGAGACAAACTTTACCAAAAGAAAACAACAGTGTACATCTGCCATTTCTCCATTTGCTCATGTTTTCCTCCAATAATCGAACAATCAACAGGATTCCTCCCTGTCTGAGGGAATCTAAGAACGTTTGGCACGGCGCAATTTACAGGATATCACCTGCAAATCACTGATCAAAGTTTTACACTAAAAAATGAGACAAAATGCAAAACAGTTCCATGCTTTACAACTGCTGCACGGCTCTCATTTTTCCCATGTTCTGGCGTGTGCTACGCGCCCACTACAGACATCCCATGTTTCTCATCGAAAAACACACCAATGCCTGCTTGACCAGACCAATAAATCTGCCACCTTTGCTCTACAGATTTTGCTACAGAGACGGCGCCCTTTCCACGTTGTGAACGTTATCACCTTCGACTCTTGGTGGCCAGCCAACTTCACACAAACTCAGACCAGGTTAATTACTCCTGTTGCCTGCCTTTGCAGTTTGTTCCTGCCTTTGGTTGGGCGAAACTAGGCTGGTGTTCCAACGTTTAGGATGCTCTACCGACGATCCTTACTGCCCAACAACAGCAATTCGTCCTCGACAATGCCATTACAGCAGAGTGTCGTGCAACAGTGCGACAATGTGATGGGTTTTAGTCAAAACACATCTAAACGGGTCGTGCGACAAAGTTACGGCTCCTCCGTCACAAAACGCACCATTATCACCCTGTTACACAGTTCTTAGGACACAAAAAACACATTTGCACTGAAACTGATGATGCCCTATCCAGTTTCCACATGCAAATCGAGAATTGCGTCCAGTTGGTCGGTAGATTTGACCACTTTTGGCGCGAAAATCGAAAGGAAAAATTTTCGAAATTTTTACCAAAAAGTCCATAGTGAAATTCATATTTTAATAATAAATTACTAAAAAATCCTAACACTAGCAATCACAAAGCTGTCGCATGTTTCTTTGTCGTAAGAAGTGACATTCTTGCAAAATAAGCCTAAACCCACCACGTGGATTTTCGGACCATCGTGCGAAGAAAAAAATTCAAATCTCAGATTCGGATCCAGGACGGGCCCACAATTGTGACTGGGGCGGTTTGCACAGTCCCTACTTGGGGGAATAAGAGGACTGCGCCGGACGCCTTCGTCATGTGAAATAGCAGAGACGATGCTGTATTTGGGTGTTTGGCCTTTATTACAGTTGTCTAGGGGTCAGCGTCAGCCTCCACCTGCTACTCATATGTCTGTACCACCGGTATGTGCTGATCAAACCCGACCCGCGGGCCATGGCGGTTGAACCAAGGACCGCGTGGTCGAAGTATTCTAACCATGCTGCAACCCATCGTCATGGTCTTGCAGCCACTGTTCTCGCTGATGAAGGCGGGGCCCAGAGAACTGGGTGCCCGGGCTTCGTAGCAGAAACCAGGGAGTCGGCAGAGCTTGGCCGATGCATGTCTGCACCAGTTGCTGGCTCTTGAACAACTGCTGTCCCTGGATCTGCTCTGCCTCTACCTGCCTTCCCTCACTTCCTGTCTTGACCGGAAGTGGTCATGTCCGACCAGTCCACTAGGGGGACATGACGCGGGCCGTTGCCGTGCGCCTGGGTCGTGACACGGTAACAAGGTAATGAATGTATACGAGAATATATAAATATAAAATGCATCATACATTACATTTTTCTTTGTTTAACAGCGGTGCAAGAAAAGAGGCAAAAAAATCGAGAAAATAACGAGAATGAAGTCGAAAATACAAGTAGTTTGCATAACGATATGCCACTTGAAGGAATTTTAGAAGCCGAAATGAGAATAGAACCGAAACCGGAACAGATTTCTAGTGATGAAGTTATAATTTCTCACTATTTTTACACTTGAAAATGTTTTCAATTTTTTTTTTTTTTTTGTTTAATTCAGAATTCGATTCCTGATTTTTGTAACGCTGCCAGTAAACAGCTCCACCAGTTAGTTGATTGGGCTAAACACATTCCATATTTTACAGAATTCCCTATTTCGGATCAAGTTATTCTATTGATGCAGACATGTATTGTCAAATTATGTGTAAAATATTTTTTAATGAGAATTCCTAAAGGTTGAAACGAACTTCTCATCGCGTCTTTATCTCATCGTTCGGTTCATGTTCGCGATAGCATCGTTTTGGCTACTGGGTTGCAGGTACACCGTAACCACGCTCACAATGCAGGCGTGGAGACCATTTTTGGCCTGGTTCTCACGGAACTTTGTAGCCAAAATGAAGAATTAGGATGAATTAGGATGTCTCAGAGCCATAATTTTGTTTAATCCTGGCATGTTGATGGTATGTTGACTATTATATTTTGCTTTGTAAATTTAGCAAAAGGTCTGCGCGAAGGAATGCATGGTTTTTTCACCAGAAAGATTTTGCTCAAGCTGCAAGTTATATCTGAAGTATAAACTTAATAGAAAACCTGCTAAAAGTCCAAACAAGAAATTTATTAGTCATTTACTAAGTTTACAAGAACACGCTTTTCTGGAAAATGACGTCATCATTTATCAAGTGGAAAAGTGGAAACTAGAGTGAATACTCCATTTTTTACTTTTCCACTTGAGAATTAATGACGCCATTTTCTAGAAAAGCGTGTACTAGAGTAATTGATTTTCATCAAAGGAGGTGCTATACTTGTTCAAGTGAGAAAGCAAAAAAGTGAAAGAATTATTAGGCTGTGCAAGAGAATCGATGTGCTTATTGCAACACGCAGATAATGAAGATTTTCGATTATGGCTTCAAAATAACACGGACGAATGTGACGACCTGAACAAACTGTTTATTCAACAGCAATTTAAAGCTGCTTCTGTTTTGAGTCCCAAAGGAATTATACAAATCATTTTTCTTTTTTGTGATGATGTGATTAATTAAATGCATCAAGTATTTAATCCAAATGACAAAAAAGAATAAGAATTCCAGCGTTATTTAACACTCATCCTAGACGATGTAGACTGTAGTATACGACAAGTATGTGACGGGGTGACCTGGCCATCGATATATCGTCCGATATATCGATTCCAGTCGCAACTTTAACACGATACTACTGCCTAAAATGCATATAGTACCGAGACAAAGTCGCAATGAGTTCAGATTTAAAATACATTAGCACTATTTTCCAGGTTTAAATTACTTTATTGTTACACTTGAATGAATATCTTACGACAAAGTTTATTCCATTGTTTCCGATCTACCACGTGGTTTGGCAAGCACGTTGGAGAAATTAGTCCTAGCGATCTGAATATCGACGTTGACTTTGCAATATGGTCGTCACAAAGCTAACATGAGTTGATCTAAACTTTAGACCAACACATGTTGTCACCAAGACATTAAATCTTGACCCAAGAAAAGAGGTGCAAATTGGTTCCCGCCAATGGTTAAACCATTCCAATCACACGGCGGTTTAGGTGCTAAAAGGGTTACGGGTCACTCGGTGATCTGTATGCCCGAATTCGCCTAGTGAACCTTATGTGCGCCATCAAACATGATGTCGCAATCCGCGTCTTGCACGACGCGTTATTCACAAACGGGACCCGGGCCATGAAAGAGGAGAAAAGATAACACAGACATTACTTTACTCACGGGTTGGCCAGGTCCTGTGCTGCGTCTTCGAAGCTACCAAGTATGTTGCGAGCATGAAGGTCCTGTCGACCGTAGTCCGGCTATCTTGCCCACTGGCCACTCGATCTCGGCAGCCATCTGGTATGCACCACGTAAGCGGGTACATAAGCGGATGCAAAACTGATTTCACTGGCGTCATATTTCTTGAGGTCTTGTGGTGGCAAAGGCCTAAAATGGTCCGCGCAGTGGAATGGACCAAAAGTAAAACTCCAAAAAGTTGAAAAATGCACTTTTCCCAATTTTGGATTTTCGATGGGAAATCCGAATTCGTCCGGCGGGAGTCGGTGGCCCGGCTGCGGCCAAAAGTTGACGCGATTCCCGCACTCCGAAAAGTCGGCACGAAATTGCAGGAATTGGGCTTCGGGACCTAGCGGGTCGTGTTCAGCATGGTCCAAATAGTATCCAGCAGTAAAATTATAATTTTAGGCCAAGCGGTTTGTCCTGGACACATAATTGATCGCATGGAGTGAAATAAACTGCTTTGGCTGCTGCAACTGCTTGTTGCTTATGATACCACTCGGTATTATGTGTTTTTAAAGTGAAATAAATTCACACATTCGGTTAAAAGGTCCTACAATCTACACCAAGAGATGAAGCACTTTATTTGCAGCCATCTTGGACAGGAAGCACAAAACA
>JH430732.1:11086-26319 GCA_000239455.1 Strigamia maritima | reverse complement strand
GTTTTTCCTGGCGGAATGTATTAGTATTTCATTCTTTTATTTTTCGTATCTCGAAGAATTAGAATATTTTTTTAATTCTATTGATGTCAATATCTCTTCTACAACTTATAGAGTTTATTTAAAAATTTTCTTAAATTTTATTTACTCTATATTTCCTTTCTCCCCTTCTAAGAACTTGGATAATTTCTTAGAAGCAGGTTCCGATCCGTGAAAAGCTTTATTTCAAATGAATTTTTTCTTTAGTATGACTTCACCCCGTGATAGGATGTTATCATACAAATTTCAAAATAGTTTTATTTCGAATGATTGAGAACCTAATAAAATATTTTACTAACATTTTATACATCAGTTGTTATTATTTATTAATTTTAATAAACAAATATACACTGATTCTTACTCTTATAAGAAGTTGTTTTTAGTACATTTATATAAAATATTTTACCACAATAAAGTATTGTTTTAAAACCCTAATATTTTAAGAGTTATTCAAATCTTTCTTTCAATCTGCTTTCATTCTTTCTTGACGATACGCAGGACTTTGGGACAAGTACCTTCACCCTGTTTCTGCGGTAAATCTCGAAACAGCAGTATGACAGGTAGTTTATCCCAACATACTAATACGATTGGCATTCACTCATAAAATGTTTTAAACCTTGCCAACCTAGTATGATCCTATAGAGCTCTATCGAAAAGTCGAAACTAATTGCAGATCAATCGATCGAAGAAAATCCTACTCTTTTCATTTCGAAAAGTTTGAAATGTAGCTAAAATAATAGACAGGTGTTAATGTTTCCATTAACGAGAAATGAAGAAATTTATACAAATTCCCAGATTTCTTTTAATACACTTTTTGGGGAATGTAGAGATTTTCATACTTCGCTAGCAAGTTTTCATAAGTGTTTAAGTTTAGTGATTTACATGGATCTGCATATAACTTGTTTTTTTTTAGGCAAGTCATGCAAATTATTCACCTTTCGGATTTATAGAGTACCGAACTGACCAATGTAAGACTTTCCAAAAACATCGAATTAATCACATTAAAAGCAGAAAATATTAGATCTCTCTAAAGCCGAATAAAAAATCATCGTAACCCGCGCTCACTCATTATTACAACTTAGCGGTTTTTAAGCCACAGATTTATAACAATTTTAAGGGCGATTCGAGCCGATTAATTAATTATTCCAAAGTTCTACTTTCGGACCGTCAAAATTTGTATTTTTGGGTCCCTTAACCGCTTTTGATTTTACAGATACAATTCTATATCATTATGAGAATCATTTCGGACGAAAATATATTTTCACTACTTTTCTAGGCTAGTAAACAAGGTTCGAATATCTTCACCCCATCTCTGCGGTACATCTCGAGACAGCAGTCTGACAGATTTTCAGCACCGCATAACTAATTCGAGAATTAATTATGGTTTATCACTCCAGCCATGTTCAAAAGAATTACAGACATATTTCACCAGAACACAAAACTCAAAAGTGATTGAAACTTGTAAGATTAGTAACTTGTAAAAATAAAATCAAAAAGTTACCCTAACAATTTAACTTATCATTGTATCACTCTTTTAATCGGTGATACCAATGTTTTATTCCGTATGGAATTTTTACACAAATAATTCTCATATTCGAATGAATCCAAAAGTATTTGAAATATTATATTTGAACAAATTCCACAGAATTAAATACCATACAAAATCCAATACAGAATGCAAGTTAAAATTTTAAGAAAACTTAATTAGCATAAATTAAATAATTATGCTATCTCGGTAGAACCTCCACGTGTGACGATCTGACTTTTAACCAAAGTGCTATTTACAGTTTATGATGGGGTCAAGACAGTAAAACTTGTGTAAACACGTGGATTTTCTCTTTGCTAAGAAAACCTCCACTTATCCCAAGGATAAGAACCAGTAACAATAAAATACAAACACACTTGCAAAACACTGAATTGGAAAGAGTAAAGTAAATAAACATGAAAACAAGGAATTTTCTCAAAACATAACATTTATTACGGATCATTGCAAATTACAGTGATCCGAGGTCGACTTAACATAAAATCTTATTAACAATAGAGACAATAAAAATACTTAAAATATATCGAGACTATCAATTAATCTAATTTAACCAGGAAACTGGCAAAACAAATTATCGAACTTTAACTATCGGATAGAGGCTTGATAAACTAATAATAATACAATTTACAGAAATAATATTACGAATCTTCTGGTGTTTCCTGGCGCTATTTGGTTCCTAATCGGGGTAATGCACTATCGAATCCTGCGAATATCGGCGTTCATCGGTCGGATGATCGTCACAAATTAGCGATACCACGTGGTATCGGCTTACACCTGTATTTCGAGCGTTGCGGTGAAAACTCACTCTTTTCCATTCCAATTATTACATTCGCATGAATATAATAATTGTAAGCATTTAAATAAATGTACAACTATCGATAAGAAACTAAAGAAAAGTATAGATTAGCGGGAAGAAGTCGGTTATGGAATTCAAAGGGAATTCCTCGGCCGTCATGATTGAGTCGGGCGCGCCGCATCAAACCGAATGCATTGTTCTCAAACGGTGCCGAAGCACGTGACAGTTAGCGCCCACTCCTGATACAGGTAGCGGTTGCTGCTCGGTCCGAGCAGACTCGATACAATCAAGTTTTGTCCACAGAACTGGCCTACATGCAAAAGCACAAGTATATTCTCGGTACATTTACTTTCGGGTTTTTCAGGCCCGGCAACTACGGTCTTTAGGGCATTATACCTACTTTAATTTGGTGTTGACAGCCTGCCGGTTCGTATTTAAAGCAAAAGGTGATAAAAATGACTCTGAATGGTTACAGGTACAAGTTACACATAGACAATCATATAGATTCAATATTAATTCAGTACAGAGGCTCAGAATCAGCTCTTGCAGGAGCTTATATACTATGAAACCATGGGGTTTCTTGAGTTTCCCCCAATCAGGGAGCCAGAATACTGATAAGCAGATTAGCTGATTTGCATATCAGTGAGTCATAATGAATTGATCCAATCAAATCAACTCCTTGATCAAAGTTATGTGAACCCCATAGAATATCTAAAATATTCAAAAAGCACATGGTAATATTTAGGGTTAACTTTATTTATATTTATATTTTAAAGTATCCTTATCCCTAAATAGTCTTAAGTTACTTAAATAAACATTTCACAACAATATTTATTATTGTTGAGTACAATAATCACTTTTATCGATGATTTCTCGTAACTTTTTCTTTAACAATGAACACACCTATTCATTGTATAATTTCTCTCTTATATTTATCAAAATGTAGAGAGAATATTTACTTGAATATTTTATCATTCCATAAACATTTTATTTTTATAAAACTTAAATTTTCCTATTTTGAATCTGGCGCGATTTTAGCAAATCGCGCCCTCTGGTGGCAACTTTGTAAATTACTACGGTATTGAACCGTCACACCACTTGAGGGATGTGTCGGAATGGTACGGGTGGCAACATTCGTGGCCTATCCCCAATGGTGCGACTCTTTCCGGTCAAACTCATACCTTGTTGGGTTTGAGGTTGTCCGGGGTTTGCCAACTCTTGCAGATATTGTCTTAAGTCCTCGATAGATACAAAATCTGCCGAGGACAATTTGAAACGTCTGCAATAGTTTTCAAAGACACGAGAATGGTACACAGGATCCCTCTTGTGCCTTTTCTCGTTTTCAACTGGTCGAAATCCATCTTGTTTGCACGCTCTGCGCAAGCCTTCAACATGGGATTCAACCTGTCGTACTGATTTGAAGTTTGCCACGTACAAGTAGAAGAACTGACAAACATTTTTTAGCATTCTGCTTGGAGAATTGCTGTCGACACGCCTGGTCTGTGTGGCAACAGTACTTCCAATCGGCAGTGTTAATCCATGATGTGGATGAACCACTGCCGATGCAGGATTTGAAAAAGGTCGACGTAGGGCATTAACATGCATACGGGCCTCTTTCAGGGATCGAAATGCTGTTGCGTCAATGTGATTTGTATCACAGTACGCAAAAAATTCCTGATCTCGGACTGGATTGATCGAGTCATCCTTGCTGACTGATAATTCAGAGAAAGATCTACCTTGGATTGATGCCATCCAAGACTTTGCATCCGCAATGTTTGCAAAGTTGTCGGCATCCAAATGGTACTGACTACAGAAGTCAATAAGCATTTGTTTTTCTTCGTTTAGCCGGTTGGTCGAGTTGTCTGTGCCATGAGCACTTTGAAACTCGGCCAGCCTAGCCGTATTATCTGCTTGTTCCCTCTGCCTGGTAAATTCTCGTGCTTCATTAACATGTGAGAAACACGAGGCATCCAAGTTGTAGAATCTGCAGTACGCCAATAATCGCGGGTTAGCGAGAATTGGTGTAGGCGATTGAATACCCTGATCACGTGGTGCGGAATTTTGTACAAAATACCCATCTCGTGGTGAAGATTCGTTTGCCATAATACTAGATGATTAAATCGAAATCCATACACTAAAATTAAAATCACAAAGTGTAGCAACACAATTAATATAATGATAGGAATAATTCTAATTATCCTATCAAACTAACAATTTAAACTGAATAAAAGTCTAAACTAAAGCTAATAATACTACTACTAATAATATAATTCAATTATATTTACCACACTGTTGTTGTAACAGTGAAAACTTCTTCAAAGTCGTCGATATTCGTCAACAATCGTCAAAACGTATGCCATGTGGTCCAAAAGTGTTGAAAATCGTTCGTTCGGTCGTCCTTGATACGTCTGGGTCTAAAGTCGGATGAGAATGAATGTGGGTTCAATCTCAACTGGCTTTTTATAGCAAATCCATTTGAATTTGCCACCAGTTGCTTATCAGTGGTCAGTGATTGGTTATGACATCATAACCCAACCCACTGGTCAATGACAGCAAAGTATCATTGGATCCAAAATCCTGGTGTTAATTAATGTAAATGGGCCCTATTGTGTATTTTTAACAACAAAATGCACATGGATCCATTACTTAATTAATTTGGACCACAAATTTCAAAATTAATTCCTGACTTTTCCATTTTCTAAGAATATGAATAAAATCAAAAAAATTGAAAATTTGTTTCTCTTTTGTCTGAATTCACTTGGTGTGAATGTGGTTATAACCAATTTCCACCAAATGGATCAAACTTTTCCTTTTTTATTCGATTTTCATCAAAATATCGCGTGAAAACCGTATAGAGACGTGTCGCTGCTCCCCGTTTCATTGGGCTGCACAGCGTGTCTTTACGGGAAAACGCGTATGGGGCAGCCGGCGTGCATTGTCGAGGTCGGCCGTGCACGTCGATCGATCGCCGCAACGTTGGTTTTTCGGTTCCGGATCTTCCTTATTCTGTTTGTACTGGCAAAACAGAGTGTAGGAAGACCTTTTATTGCTAATTGGAAAACGTAAGACCGGTAATTTTCAGATTATCGGCGCTTTCCAATATTTTGGCAATATATCGAATTTCGAGAAGTGTAAGACCGATAATTATTCAAATTTTCGGCCACTTCCCGATTGTTTTTGTTTTTAGATTTTCTTAATTCTGTATTTGCGTGTAAGACAGAGTGTAGGAGGACCTTTCAGGGTAATTGGAAAGCGTAAGACCGGTAATTTTCTAAATTATCGGCAACTTTCCAATTTTTTTGAATTTTTCCAATTTAAAAAGTGTAAAACGTATAGTTTTCACACTATTCGTAACTTCTTAATTGCTACTTCCATCTTGTGAAATGTAAGACCCGTAATAGGTTAAATTACTGGCACTTCACAAGATTTTTAATTTAACATTTCGAATTTGAGAAGTGTAAAACGCATAGTTCCAACACTATTCGGAACTTCTCATTTTCAGAGTGAAATTTCAACTTTTGAGAATGATAAAACGTGTAATTCCTTGATTACCCGTACATTCTTATTTGTCAAAACTTTGATTTTGAGGAAAGTAAGACATGTAAGTATCCCTTATTCAAGTACTTTCTCTCTATGTCTTAAACCTAAATAATCGTGCGTGAGCTTGATTACTAAGATCAGTATTCCTTCGGTGTAACAGACTTCCGGGACAGAATTTGTATGGATCTTCCGCTTACAGGAAAGGCCTGTCCTGTAGTGTATAAGTGGGATCCTTGTCCGTGTCCTCGCGACACCATACTAGACTTCACTTTTCACCTCACTCAAAGAAATATAGAAGCAGTTAAGCTTATATAGTAGTTTGGGAAATGTCTGGTGTGTTCTAGTGCATAGGAACGAGCATTGACAAAACAATTTTCGTAAACCTCGAATCCTATCAAAACCTAACTCAGTTTGATGCAGAAAGTCGAAATCAAGTTGTTTATTATGCAAAACCACTAAATTTTGGTGTTTTCGGGCCAAGAATAGCCAAAAACCGGAGAAAACGAGTTTCGGCGCCGACTGGTGGCGAAATGCTCGTCCTCAGAGAGTGTAAGTAGGGTACTTGGTTTCATTGTTGCTGCCCCCGAATTTGCTTGACAGCATACTACGGGGCCAATTTCAAATTCGCCATTACGGCCATCGCGGACGGGGCGGCGGCCGTTCCTGCGCTCTTTTTATCGGGCTTCGCCACACAGCAAATTGCGGGTGAGGAAGCACGAGTGAGGCAGCTGTAGAGTGCGCTCGGCTGTTAAGAACAGTCAGTGCACCATACTTTGTCGCCGTAGAGCCGCGTATCGCTCCAATTCAACGGAATACGATGCCACGAGTCTACGACTATAGTGAGGCAGTAAATGAGGTAAGAACACTTTAATTTCAAGATTATAGGCTAATATTTAGCCATAAATCTCTAGATATATGGTGATCATACTCTATTCAGCTAAAATATTTGATTTTACAAAGGGAACACGATGAAATTCTTTATTTAAAAAATAAAATTCATCGTATTATTTGTATATCAATGTATGCACGGGCCAAAAGGGTTGTAAATATTACTTTACCACACCTTTTAAACCATGCTAAAGATTGTTTTGTATAGATTTCTGATGAAACAATTTTAAATACAATTAAATTTCATCAAAAAAAACAAACAATCAAGTTTTTATCGTATAGGCAGTGTATTAAGTATAAATAAGTAATAACACTGCTTTTTAGATAATATATAAAAATAAAAGTATATGTATAAACAGTATAGAACATTGTCAAATTTAAATTTTATTTATTTATTAAAGATTTTGTGTAGTCACTTAAGGGGACTAATTTAACCAAATTTTTATTATTAAATACTTAAAAAAATTTAAAACCAATTTTAAAACAAATTTAAACTAATACCACCTTTTCTTACACCCTACGACAGAAATAAGCTTTATTTCGCAATAGGGGGGTTACCTTTAGGAGGAGGAGGAGGAGGAGGAGAATCCTGCCTCTTCTTCTCCTTTGGAAGAGAAGGGGTGGAATCCTTCTTCTTCTTCTCTTTTGAGGCAGAAGAGGGATTCTTCTTTTTGTCTTTAGCTATAATAGCTTGGGCCAAACGAGAATCGATGACTGGCTCTTTTCTGATGGACTCAGTTTTAGAGCCAGAGGTTAGAACCTCTGCCACTGGTGCAGGGATTTCTATCAGAGGGGCTTTATCCATGGGGGTAGATTCTTCTTGAGTTTCTATCTCAATGGGTGAAGGCTTATCGTCGATTCTTGCAATCTTTAATTGAGGAATGGAGATTTTTAAGGGAAGCTGGTCGTCACTTAGTACTACCCACTTCACTTGATCTATCACCTTGCGCTCAATGGAGGTCGAACCACAGAATCTGGGGTCCTCTATGATAGCGCCTCCATTGGCATTATGCCAGATCTTGCACCTGGGGCAGGAAGCCCAAATGCAGCACCCTGGCTTTGGAATCAGGTTTTTGATAACCTGCTTGTCCACCAGTTCGTCCCAAGAGGTACCTCGAGGTCGTGTTCTTGTGCCACTACAATTGGGGCACTGTAGAACATGCCTTGAGTTTTTTAACCCAGTACACCAACCGCTTCCCCGCAGAAGAGGCAAACAATTGTTGTTTCTGTCTCACGCACAGCTGTGGGTCTTTCCACACTGACGCGAGCCTGGGCAAATTTAGCTTCTTTTTCTCGTTTTAAAGCCACGAGTCGGTCGTTTTCCAAGTGTCTGGCTTCTCGCCCTTGTTCTTTCTCAAGTTTGAGCGCCAGTTTTTCTAATTTCTTGTGTCTAGACAATCCAGGTCTTGGTTTGTTTGGACGCGAGGAATTTTTTGGATACGGGAAGGTAGTGTCGCGGCGTTGTGCCCGTCCAGTGCCTCGGGAAGAGGGTGCGTACTCCATTCTTCACCTAGTCCCATCTGTATGCATGACCAGATTTGAAGGTCCCGCCACTGAGATCGGGGCACTGTTGGGTACAGTCTCTGATCCAGTAATGGACCTATTTGCATTCAACAAAGTGTTGAACTATTCAGCAGTTAATGTGATGAAAGTCGGCGTTTCATATCCGTTTCTTTCATTCGGGTTGCTTTCTCATCCATTTTCATTTGATTTTTCCGGGTTATTTCGCTTTCCATCCATATTGTTAATTTATACTCGTATATTTATTTATTTGTATTTATTCTGTATTGTGTTTATTTATGTATCTAATGTCATACCGTATTATTTATGAGTTGTATTTTATAACTTGGTGTCAACTATGGACTACCGTAGGTTTTTTGGCGCCACCTATATGGTTTTTAAATAAAAATCAACACTTGCGAGTTTGCAATGTGTCTATACAACATGCTTCACTTTATTCTCTGCTCAACACACTGGATTTTACCTTGAGAACACCTCTAATTCAACACATATTTTAATTTCAATTCGCAAGGGAAATATGTAAGATAAATCGGATTGTCGCGGAAATCGTATACGGAATATATCTAAGTTTGAAATTCGATTCGGTTCTAGAGATCTGGCTGTCGAAGTCAGTTGTTGAAGATGATAATAATTTCAGATCCAACAACTGGCTTATATATGCAAGACAATTCGTTCCGTTTACTGGACGCTAGCGTCGGATTGGTTCAAATCGACCTATGGCGCATCATACGTGACCATTGGCAAATTCGAATCAATCGACTTTAGTCATTACGTCCATCATACGTTTTAAAAAAAAACGCGCCAAATGGACTTAATATGGTTTATTGATTCATTCCCACATGTATGATTCAAAAGGGATCAAATCTGCATGTTAGGGATTTATAATTTCATAAAATAAGACTTTTTAAGTTTATAATTCCACTTAAATGTCTCTTTGTACAAATAAAATGTGACGGTCTCGAACCGTAGTTTTGGTAGGAAATTGCCACTAGGGCGCGCCATGCGTCTTTAACGGCATATTCAAACCATGACAAACAAAATGTAAATAAATAGATAATAATTATCGCGCTTATTTACAACCAAAATAAAAGTAATAGCCAATAAATATATAAATTATATATTGTATTGACCATTTGCCCCATTTACCTCGATACTGTGACTGATGCAGGAAGTGGTCATTCACATTCCACAACCGGCATCACCCATTGGCCACTCTGTTATCTAC
Organism: Strigamia maritima; assembly: GCA_000239455.1. Classification (NCBI taxonomy): domain Eukaryota; kingdom Metazoa; phylum Arthropoda; class Chilopoda; order Geophilomorpha; family Linotaeniidae; genus Strigamia; species Strigamia maritima. The sequence continues at coordinate 16,770 of JH430732.1, read as the reverse complement.
ACATTCCTTAGGGATTAGTGAGAGATTAACAGAGTATAAAAGCTCATGTAAAACAGGAAGTATTGCTGAATGCTATGAGAAACCCTGAACTGAATGTTTGACCTGATATGAATTATCTGTGATTATTTGCCTAAATGGTTTGTGCTTTTATATTTGAGTGTATTTATATTGTGATACTATTTGAGTGTATTTATTGAAGTGTATATATTATTATTATTACAGTGTAGTGTATTTTAATAGTGTATGCCTTATATTTATATTCTTAAGTGTCATGTGTATTTATATTTAAAGTGTATTGCATTTCCCTGTGGCGCCTATGTTTATTGTTGTATGAAGTTACAACATGTTAGGTAAATATGAGATAAACATGGGGCCAATATATCTTCCTGCCCGTACATGTATGGAACTTGTACGTTGAGTTTTGGCCATCAACTTCGAGGTACTTCCCTTTGTCGTGGTGGCCCGACGGCATCAGGGGCGACAGCGACGGCCACCGATCGATGGTGGTACCGCGATAAGACGCGACATTGGACCGGGGCTGCGGTGAGTAACTCTCTTGCTTATTTCCCATTTTCTGGCCCTGGACCCTTAATGCAGAAATAACGCGCCGTGCAAAGCGCGGAATGTGGGTCAAACCACTTAGGTCGCCGATGACCACAGCTTGACCGTTTGCACCTCTTTTCTCTTCTGCTAACATTTTATTGCAGCATGATTGTATTATTCTTCCCTGAATAGATACAATCAATTCCCTTTATCCTTTTGGTTGTGACAGACTTTAAGTCAGCCATATCCCTCAGGATCGTCATGATTTCACCATTGTGTTAAGCCTAAGCACATGGAACCAAGTAGGCCTAAGATATGTAAATAAGTTTATATTTGCATATCTTAGTATTTTATGTCAAACACTTTTTGTGTTTGTATCGTGTTATATGCATTGTTGGATCAGCCAACATTATAACAATGTCGACCCCGATTCCACACTGTCACAAAAATGAAAAGTAAACTTCAACTATATAAAATTTAAAATATTTTATTGTTTTATTTAAAATAAAGTCAACAGAATACATAAATAAAATACAGGATTCCAAATAAATCAACTAAATTATATGAAATAAAAAATAAATTGAGATGATCTGGCTATCACACAGAAGGTCATGGATCTGTAGAACTTCTTCTAAAAGTAGAGATCACAGGTCCAAGCAGCAATCTGGTATGGAAAACTAGAAAACAAAATAAAGAATAAAATGTTTATGCAAACAAAATATTTCTTAAATCTAATTCTCTATCTTATCGATAAAATTTCAACAATGTCAATGTATGACATTCACACTGATGAAATCATCGATAAAAGGTCGGACCAAAAGTGAACTGTTAGTGCCGACTCTAACTACAGGTTGCTAGCATCGACTCTAACATTTTTCCAACAATTTGGTCTTTGAAAGTCGGCAAAATTCATCGTATCGATAAATTTTAGACTTTTTAGGTTTATTTGAGGGTTAGGTTATAGAGTTATAACTTTAACCCAAAAATTCCATATATTTTTATTTGAAGGTGCAGTTCACCTTTAATTTATTTAAAAATAAAATAAACATGAACAACACTACAAATTGGTCAAATGGGGTTCCTTGAAATACGAAATACAAAATTTCGAAATTTCAAGAAATTTCCCAAAAAAATAATAATTTGGTAAAATAAATTTCAAAATTAAAGACTATACTCAGGGTGTTTATTTTTAAATATATCCTGAGGCAACCTTTATCTCGGTAGAACCTCCACGTGTGACAGTGTGGAATCGGGGTCGATATTGTTATAATGTCGGCCGATCCAACAATGCATAAACACGACAAAACCACAAAAATTGCCGAGAATAAATTATGCAAATATAGTTTTAATTTTGTCACGGTCCGTGCTATCGCATTTTTTGATTTCATTTAAATTACCTGTCGAGTTGTGATTTTGCATAACCTGAGTCACCTATCTGGTTGCTAAGAGAATCACCCTTACCTCCCTTGGTCTATAATTAATCTAATAATAGTTTGATCCGCTTGGTCACCTGGTGGGAGGCGATGTAGTAAAGTTTGTGTGTTTTAACCGACACTCAAACACTGGACCCGCAATAGAGCGCAACAGAAAGTGCTTGTTTCAATACCTAAAGTAACCTTATGCAACATAGCAACCAAATAGGTTACTTTTTATCATTTGACAGTGAAAATACTTGTGATTTAGGCCCCTTTTAGGCGGCACGTTGGCATCCTCACCTTTTGGTGACCTCTTGAGGGATATACTACCTAATAGTGAGTTTTATAATAATTTCGCCAATTAGCACGCTTTGCGCAGGAATTAGGTGTAACTTCTGAATAGAACACCTCCTAGCACACACTTCAACCCTAACCTAAAGAAGAATCCGGAATTAACAATGGAAATTCAACTCTTAAGATTATCTGAACCCCAAGCATGAGGATAACATTTTTAGCAGAGTTGAGACCTGTAACCCATTACAACATAAAATCAATTTTGTGTAAATCTGAAACCACGTTTCGTTACACTTGGCGAGCTTGACAGGATTCTCAAGGATTCCATTCAAGGATTCAAGGACACTTTAAGGTCATATACTCATAAATTGACCTAAAACAGCAAGTATAGAAACTGTATCACCTTTTTGGTTCAAATTTATTCGTTTTTTATAACCAAGTTATATTTTCAAATCATTATGGATCGAGTGCGCGACATACTCAACCCTTTTGACTTTGAGGAACTTACACAACACGACATGTGGGCATCCTTTGTGGAGATAGAGCGACGTCAACACCAGTTAGGAATCCAGTCAACACCCTTTCCTTCAGGTGATGAACCACCGATGCCGTCACCATATGCATTGCAATGTCGATTGACCAGTCAATCACAGCCTGAAACGCCCGTTTGGCAGCAGTCAGCGCCTTTTAGACCTAGAAGAGCCAGTGTTGCGACGAGCGACCTGGTCTTAGAAGAATCTTCTGTTTTCAGACCAAGAAGCAGATTTTTCAGCCCATCTTTTCCACGATATTTAACGGGCACTTCTGGATCAGCTCAGCAGACGTCTTCTTCACAGGCACCGTCAAGGTCACATTTAGATTTTGAATCTGGCACCACTGGGTCAACACAACCATCAACGTCGACTCAACCACCTTCTAGCCTTCATCCAGGAGTCACCTTTACGGTGGAAGACAATGAAGTTTTCGCTACGAGGCAAGAGGCACGTGAGAGACGTTTGGAGGACCGTATGTTTAACCGGATTACAGAAGCATTTGATGCCGCTATAGAAAGCAGAGCTGAGGCAATGGAGCATAGGATAACAGAGAGACTGGATTACAAACATGCCACGTTAGTCAAAGATTTAATTGAGGCAGTTGAGCGTGCTAACCAGGCTAGGACTCCACCTGAGGTTCCAGTTACCCCACGTGTAATGCAAGAACCCTTGGCACCTCATGTCAGCCAAGTAGGAGGACCAGCCAGGCGTCCAAAACAACCATTTGAGGGACTAGGTGATTTTTTCAACCCAGTTGGGACCACTACCATTCCCACACCCGTTACAACTACCATGACAACCACTACATTGCCAACTTATACAATTGCATCTTCGTTGGCACCACCATCTTTGATGTCAACTCGACAGTCTATTCGCACCATTAATGAGGGGATAATGTCTGAAGTTTTGCGAACCAAGATGAATATCACCTTCCAGGAGCCTAAAACTAAGGAAAAATTATCTCTAAGTTCTCCATCATTACAACGAGGAGTGGCACCTGCGTATGACCTTTTGGGCCAATATAGGTTGAAAGTGGAAAAAATTCCTTACTTTGACCCAGATAAGGTTGAATTCGACACAGTGGATTTATTTTTGGGGCGCCTTTATGCGCATTATTACACTACTCGTATACCTGTGAGGGAATACCTGAAAATTTATGTGGTGCAGGCACTCAGAGGAAAAGCACAAAGGTGGTGGATGGCCCAAAAACCCAAACCAGCAACTTGGGAGGAGTTTGAGAAAATATTTAGGCAAATGTTTTCCATTAATGCCGCGGCTGCCACAGTTAAACTGGCACAAAAAAAAGCAACGTGCTGGCAAGCCAACCTCTAATTTCCTTTCGGAAATCATTTATTACCTTGAGATAACCGGAATTAAAAATAAGGAGCTGCAGTGGCAGACTGCACAAAACAAACTCCAAACAGAAGTTGTGCAAATAGCGCGGGCTTGGGGAGTCAATTCAATTGATGAAGCAATGAAGATGGGTGGAAAGATGGACGAGCGGTTACAACTTGACGCCCTCAGGTCATATGAGTATAAATTAATTGGTATACCTGACCAGAGGATGCCATTACCATCAGGCATTGGACAGCAAACCGTTTTGGCGGCGACTGCACCAGTAGAGAAACCACCAGTGGTTAAGGAGGAGGTGAAGAAAACCAAATCTGCCTTTTTCCCAAGAACTGAAAGGTTTACAAAAGCTAAAGAAGCATTAGCTACGCTTCTGCAAGCATTTGAGGCTGAACCAAACCCTGAATCGGACACAAGCAGCAGTAGCGACGATAACGTCTTACCAGATGTTGCACCGGCTGCAAACAAACCATCAGCCATCATCCAGACTGTCGAGTCAGCAGAGAACACACCACACACCTGTCCGACTCATGTGGTAACCTTCCAGCCAAGTCCGAGTCCACCTACAAATGTAACGTGTCCACCTCATGGCACGTGGCGGAAGACGAAGAAGGACAGATGGTTCTTGATTGACAAGAAGTCATGGAAGCCCCTATGTCCAACTTGTGGAAAACTATGGGCACCACAGGGAAACGACCAGGGCCCGATGGCTGCGGGGAAGTCCACGGGCCAGGTAAAGAAGTAGGAGCCCCAACTGCACTTGCGAACCTCTTAGTAACAACGGAAAATGCCAAAACCGAAATTAAACCTAAGACAACCGTCAAGAAGATTAAAACTGACTTGAAACCTAAAATAGACAATTTATTAACACCCAATGTGGAAGAAACTGTAAAAGAAGTAACTAAGAAGGAGTTGGCCCCTCCAAACTTAATCAATTTTGTCATGTTATCACTTGACGAGGTGACAAAAACAAAGGAGCCCATTGTGGAAATTACTACAAAAGATAGAAGAAATCCACATGCACCATACGTCAAGTTGACATGGACTAACTTATCATTTGTTGCGCTTCTTGATACAGGAGCTCAAACCTGTTTGATGTCGCAACGCCTTTTAGAAAAATTACAAGAGAAAATGTCATTACCTTTAGTGAAATTAAATGAGAAAATCAGGACTGCTGCGGATGAGTACGTACAATGCACCGGGTCGGTGCAACTTGCCATTCGAGCACCCTTGGCTATCATTAAATTCACCTGCCTGGTGATACCAAAAACCAGTCAAGATCTACTTTTAGGTAGAGATTTTTGTCGAGCTGTTGGACTGCAAGAAGATTATGTCCAAGGACAGTGGTACCTCAGTGGAACAACCGAAAAAAGACCATTTTTAACAATAGAGCAAGCTCAAAACTCAGAGCCAGTTCTACTTTTTCCTGTTGAAACAGAGAATAAGAAACCACCAACCACAGACATCCAAACAGTTTCAATATCTGAAATTAACTGCGTTCTTTTAAATTATAGATCGTCACTTCAAGAAAAATTTGAATATCCTAACG
>AFFK01016058.1:0-59104 GCA_000239455.1 Strigamia maritima | reverse complement strand
GGTAAAAAAAAAAAAAAAAAAAAAAAAAATTAAAAAAAAAAATGAAAAATTAATGAAATTTCAATTTGATCGCAGATTGCTCCATCGATGCCACCAAACTCGACAAATTCCTACGTCACGCCGTAAAACAAACGATCAAATGCGAAAAACACGAATTCATCATTAATCTGCTGGAGAAAATAATGGAAACCACGAAAAACGACGTTCTTTTCATCTTCGCCAACAAAATATCGATCAGACTGCGATTACAGACCGACGAATCGAATGAAAAGTTGTTCGCGACACTTTTCGCTTATCTGGACGCGGCGTTTCGACGTCTCGACAACTGCAAATCCGCCGAATGGTTTAATTTTAATCTCGAAACCGAGGTTCAGTGGTTTTCAAAAATCGCCTGGAATTTGTCGCTTCGGCGCTCTGCGTCGTCGCGGAACATTTTCTCGGCTTTTCTCGTTTGTTATAAATTCTTGACGCTTTCGGTTGCGAATGATGAATCGAGTTTTACGAGGAAGTTGACTACGTTGCTTCTCGCGTGCGCGGCGGGATTGGAGATGCCGGATAAAGCGAATTCGTGCATGTATGTCACATTTTCAGACGTTAAAATAAATTGATTTTAATGTCTATAAATGCCTAGAAAGTACATTTTTAGACATAAAATGCATTTTTATTAAAATAAATCGATTTTAATGTCTATAAATACCTAGAAAGTATATTTTTAGACCATTTTTATTAATAAAAATGAATTTTTAGACATTTATAGACAATTTTATAGATTTATTTCAATAAAAGTGCATTTTCTAGACTTAATAGTATCGATTTCGATGAATATTATTTTCTTTTTATTTTTATTTATTTTTTTCAGTCAAGTTTCACATTTGATCGAAGAATGTCAAGTTTTGTTGTCGGAATTTGTGAGCAGAAACACGATTCAAAACATCAAAGTGAATGCGATGCGGAAAAGCATTCTGCTTTACAAGTTCGAGGCGTACGTGCAATCGAATCATCCTTCGAGCGGTCAAGTTTTGGATGAAATTCTGTCGATCGAGAGCATGGATTTATCCACACTGGAAAAATTAGCTGCAATTACAATTGTAAGACCTGATTTGATCGAAATCGCTATTTTATTTAAATAAATTCATTATAATGTCTAAAAATGTCTAGAAAATGCATTTTCATTAAAATAAATTGATATTAATGACTAAAAATGTCTAGAAAATTCATTTTTATTAACATAAATTGATATTAATGTCTAAAAATGTCTAGTAAATACATTTTTAGTCAAATGGAATTTATTTTAATGTCTAAAAATGTCTAGTTAATGCATTTTTATTGAAATGAATTTATTTTGATGTCTATAAATGTCTAGAAAGTGCATTTTTAGTAAAGTAAATTTATTTTAATGTCTATAAATGTCTAGTTAATGCATTTTTATTGAAATGAATTTATTTTGATGTCTACAAATGTCTAGAAAATGCATTTTTAATCAAATAAATTTATTTTAACGTCTAAAAAATGCATTTTCAATTTATTTCTGTGGTCTAAAATAAGGTTTATGCGCTTAAAATGTACTTTGTTTTATATAAAACTTGTATTATAGACCTAAAATAGCTATCTGTCAACCATTAATTCCAAAAAAATCATTTTTTATTCATTAAAACATTTAGGAATTTGGCGAAAACTTTTTCAACCTAAAAATCCGCATTTTACAAATCTTCATATCCAAATTAGAAACCACCGAACCCCAAGACTTGATTCGAATCAGTGCTTTTTACCGAAGGTACAAATCAATAATTTTTTTTTATTTTTTTTATATTTTAAAAATTCATAAAAAAAAATTTCAGTTTAGTTTCAGAATTTTTAAAAAACAATTCAATTTTCACCACCAATGAGGAAAAATGCTGGGAATCCATTGAAAAGCCGCAGGATTTGTTCTAGACCAAGAAAATTATCCAGAATTAGAGGTTGATAATTCAATTTCATTTGATTTTTATAATTTATTTTTTTTTGTTTCAGGTGCTTTGGCTCATGGTCTCCGCGTGGAATGTGGGTGTTTCATATTTATTGAACAACCAACACCCACTGGCGAGAAAATGGTGCATTTTAGCATGCAAATTACTAAGCAAACTGCCTACTATGGGGTTAAATTACAGAGAGAAAATGGAAAGTTTAGTGGGTTCGCAAAATTGGAATTGATTTGTTCATTTTTTTGGTTTGTTATTATTGTTTGTTTATGTGATATTTTGTGTTAGTTAATTTTTCAGGAATAAATTTGGCATTTTAAAAAATTCTTAAGTATCACTACGAAATAGATCCTGGATATTTATGCAAACTAGAATTCGTTTTATGCGCAATTCTAGTTTCATAAATTTCAATTTATGCGGAATTTAATCTAATTGAATTTGGCGAAATTTTATGCTAAAATTTTTGGATTTTGGGAAAATTTTATGCAAAAAGTTTTGATTTTTGGGATAATTTTATGCAAAAATTTTTGAATTCTGTAAAATTTTATAAAAAAAAACATCTATTTAAAATTTTATGCAAAAGTTTTTGAATTTGGTAAAATTTTATGAAAAAATTTTTGAATTTGGAAAAATTCTATGCAAAAATTTTTGAATTTGATAAAATTCTATGCAAAAATTTTTTTTAATTTGGATTTATTTCATCGAAAAAAAAATATGTGAAATTGGTGAATTTTAATCACAAAATTGTTAATTTGATGAAATTTTGTGAAATTCTCAAAACTTATCCAAATTTTCCGTTACAAAATTGTCATAGAATTCCATCACAAAATTTGATAAAACGAATGCGTACAAAGTACAGAAAAAGTACTTAAAAATAAAAATATGAATAATTTTCGGTCAAATTTGGCAAAATATGCACAAAAAAATAAAAACATGCTTTTATGCATTTATCCAGGCTCTACTAATAATAATTCTTTTATTGAGTTTGAAATAGATCTTAAAATTCATCCATAGGCGGCCGATAGGAAAATCCCTCAAATGCATTATCAGCATCCATGACGCTCGCAGAAACGGTGTTTCTCTGCACACGAATAGAAGCTGAAAGGTAAATTAGTTTTAAAAAAATATTTTAATTTTTCAACAGATGAAATTACCAGGAACAGGTTCTCTAGTGAACTCTGGGTCGATATTTTTCAAATCCATTCTGTCCTGCACATCCGGGATGTACGGCGGCGGGATTCGCTTTTCGACTAAATCGCTCCACTTGATGGATTTGAAAAATTCATGTTCGCAAATTTCTACCACGTCGGCGTCACTCGATCCGAGTCTCATATCAGGGTTCTTTTGCAGTAGCTGCAATCACAAACATCATAAAAATCCATAATTTTTATATTTTCCATCATTTAAAGGGTTTACGACATCGGATATTTTATACACGAAACTGAGAAGTGAAATTTTTTGCATTGTACCGAAAGTATATATCGTCATATCTTATTTTAATCCTCTCGTCGAGCCGAGTCAAAAAATCATTAGGGGGATTCAGAAACAGCGCATGAGTGCACAAGTGTGGGACTGTGAAAATGTGAAACTCACACTGCGCATGCTCAGTGTGCAAAGCATGTCCGGAGTTTCTGAAACACCCAAAATGAAAGATTGCGCAAGTATGTGAGTGTGAGAATGTGATACTCACACTGCGCATGCTCAGTGCCCAAAACAGGCGGGAAAGTTACTCAAAAAGTTTTCTCAAATTGTACAAAGTTAAAAATGGTACCAAAGTTAAAAATGATACCAAAGTTAAAAATGGTACCAAAGGTAAAAATGGTACCAAAGTTAAAAATGGTACCAAAGTTAAAAATGGTACCAAAGTTAAAAATGGTACCAAAGTTAAAAATTGGTACCAAAGTTAAAAATGGTACCAAAGTAAAAAATGGTACCAAAGTTAAAAATGGTACGTACCAAAGTTAAAAATGGTACCACATGCCTAGTACTAAAATAATGAGACGTCATATTGATCCAGGTAACACTAAAACCCAGAACTGTTGGTACTATAATTTTAGTACTAGGCAAGTGGTACCATAATTTTAGTACTAGGCAAGTGGTACCATAATTTTAGTACTAGGCAAGTGGTACCATAATTTTAGTACTAGGCAAGTGGTACCATAATTTTAGTACTAGGCAAGTGGTACCATAATTTTAGTACAAGGCAGTTATATCTGGCCGCCATTTGCAATCGCATATGAAAAGCACCATGCGCACCTCTTGAGGTATGAGTGTGAGTCGCCTGTGTGAGTCGCATAACATAACATGAGGCCAATGAGGTGCGCTTGTGTGAAATCAAATTTTCACACTTACACATTTGCGCACTCATGCGACAGTTTCTGAATTCCCCTAGTGTTTTGTAGCCAAAAAATGTGTGCAACAATATAAAAACTCAAATGTAAATACTTTTTAAAAATATTTTACAAGTTTTTTCGTTTGTTAACAATGGCACGCAAATTTTTGGACTACGAGAGCGCTGATTTTTTGACTCGGCTCAACTACAGGATTAAAATAAGATATTACAAAATATACTTTCAGTACAATGCATAGGCCGTTAACCATTGGGAGTTTCGTGCACGTATTGTTCGATAGAGTTTAGCTGAATAATTTTTAAAATGGCCGAAAGGATTTTTTATTTATTTTTTAAAGTTTTGGGACACTTAAAAAAATTATTCTGTATCTCGAACAGCTTATTTGAGCTTGCTTGGTGAGGGCGTTGTTTCTGATGTCACAGTTGGTATTCCCCATGTTAAATACATACGGTTTACGACACAACTGGTAACAACCGCGCAAATTCTCGATTTGGTTTCGCTTTTATATCCCATCTGCCATATTGTCGTCTGCTCATTTTCACAACTTCAACAATTGGGTTTTAAGCCGAAAATATTTTTCAAAAAAATCTCTGAAAAATTATTTAAGGGTTTTAAACGATGCGTGATCCAATGGACCAATAAAAACTGTCATGCCGTAAACCCTCCAACTCCTAACTCAATTTGAGTCTGGCCAAACCTTTAGTAAAATATCTCTCGCTGCAACTGAAATGTTTGTCCTCAGTCTGATGGGTTTGTTTAAAATGTTGTCATACATTTCTGGTGTATCGCGACTGTAGAAAGGTGGCTAAGGAAGCGAAACAAAGGTCAAATACACAAATTTGGGTTAACCCAAGTAGCACGAATCCTAAGGAAGACGTCTTTAAAATACGAAGCATGTCTTGTAGACATTAAAATGTCACAGTTTGTCAACCATTACAAGACAGAGGGGGTCATGCAGCCCTATCATGGGGATGATAGTTGTGCACCGGACATCTAAGTCAGCTCACGATGAGAATACAATTAACAGACGTCGTATTATTGGGTTTTTGGCCTTTTAATCAAGTTGTCAAGTTATGAAAATGTACCGTAATGGTTAGTTCACATTGAACGCAACGTAAGATAATTTACAAAAATTTAACGTAAATTAAGGAAAGTAACGTATGGTTTTGTTCACCCTGTTTGTGGACAGTAAATGTAAACTGACCAATCACGTACCCAGGTAACACCAAATGTTGCTGCAATGTTGCAATGTTGCTGCAATGTTCCAAATGATACTTCTTCTAACATTGCTGCACTGTTGGCCAACATTGCTGCACTGTGGATAGCATTGCTGCACCGTTGGCAACATTGCTGCACTGTTGGCAACATTGCTGCACTGTAGGTTATGCTGGGCGCAGACATACAGCTATTCGCGTCGCCTAGCGATTTTGCCCCGCGATTCGCGACAGTCTATCGCCTCTGCTACAGCAGACTTGGCGCAAATCTATTGTTCCAAAAATATTTGTTGCTGTGACAAATATTTTGGAACAATTGTTGAAAAAAACAAACAAAATGGAGCAATTAGAACATGTGATGCAATACTCGCATCCCATTGGATGCGATTTGCATCGCCTGTGAAAAAGTACACAGAGGCTGTACTTTTTTCAAAAGTACATTCTTTGATCGCACGACGGAAGTGACGTTTTCTGCGCATGCGCAGAGCCATCCGCGATTCGAATGCTATGCGAATCGCTGCATGTCTGCACCCAGCAAAACATTGCTGCACTGTTGGCAACAGTGCAGCAATGTTAGAAGAAGTATCATTTGGAACATTGCCTGCAACATTGGTGTTACCTGGGTAATGTCTTATTCCATCTCGTTTTTCTTGCAAGAAGCAGCCGTCTTCTCATTGGCTGCCGTAATTTCTGAAGTTACGTTACTTTCTTACTTGAAAATCAATTTTGAAGTAGGAACTTAAGTTTACATCTGTGATTTTAAACCCACAATGCATTGCGCAGCCATCTTGCGTTACGTTACGGAGTGGTGTGACCTAACCATTAGGGTTTATGGCACGCCTCTTCAAATTGTCTTGGCTTGGATTGACTAGCTGAAGATAAAAAAAAACCAAAGACCCAAAAAAAGACGTCTTCAAGACTAACTTGTGCTACTGGGAAATTAAAAAGATGTTTATTACCAAGCCATAGACCATCTCATAAAGTACAGAGCCAAAACACCACCAATCCACGGCTTTTGTATAGGGTTGCTTTCGTAGAACTTCGGGTGCAAGGTACTGGAATTTAAAATTTGGACTAGTTATTCTCTTTTTTTTACATTTTTTTTCTTTTATTTATCATGTCCAAATATGTTTACCTCTGGAGTGCCGCAGAATGTGGAAGTCTTGTTGTCGCTGTAGATTCCTTCTTTACATAGACCAAAGTCGGTGAGAACAATGTGACCCTAAACAAAAATCATAAATCTCTGTAGAAACTAGAAAATGAATTAGCTCAGTTTGGTTATTTCTATAAGGCATTAACGTGCATTTGTCTTGTGCTAAAATGTTGCGATGCATGGGAAGTCGTGTCACTGTGGCGCAAGACAACGCGCCATGCTTTTCAGCACGTTATGAGACCAGATGGTGCTTTGACGCACAAGACATAAGGTTGGTTCACATTCAATTGAATGTTTGTTCACATACAATTGAAACGTAAGAAAAAGCTACGCTTGCAACGCTTATGCTTAGTTCCCACTTGGCAAAAACTCCGGCAGAAAATTTTGAGTGTAGAAAGCAGCAGTGTTTATAAATTTCCTTCCTTAGCTGGCATCCATTTTTAAATTCTACTTTTCTGCCCTTTTTTGCCCACTTTTCAGTCCACATACTTTTCTGCACTCAAAATTTTCTGCAGCAGAAAAGTATGTTTTTCTGTCGTTGGTTCCCACCTGTGGACTGAAAAGTGGGCAAAAAAGTGCAGAAAAGTAGAATTTAACAATGGATGCCAGCTAAAAAAGGAAATTTATAAACACTGCTGCTTTCTACACTCAAAATTTTCTGCAGGAAAATTTTTTGTTGGAATTTCTGCCAAGTGGGAATCAAGCATAAGTGCCCTGATTTTGCAGCAAATTAATGCTTAGTTCCCACTTGGCAGAAACTCCGGCAGAAAATTTTCTGTTCACATAGCTGCAAATATTTGCAGCTTTGTGAATAATTTTGCGCGTACGTAAAGTCTATTTACCTATATGTTTGGAGTAACTCTGATTGGTCATGTCAACCAACTGCTAAATGGTGTTGCGCGGAACAAAGTAGTTCTAAACCGGTCAAAACCGGTCGTCAAATGTTCGACCGGTCCATCTATTTATCCAAGTTGGCGGTTTCACGCGGTTCGACCGGGCCATCTATTTTTTCAAGATGGCGGTTTCGCGCGGTTTATTCAAAAATGACTTTTACTTTCATTGGTTACTGACAGACATGTGACTTAGGGTATGAATACTTTCCTGGGATCAGTCTACTGACCAATCAGAGTTACTCCAAACTTATAGATAAATAGACTTTAGGAGGAAAACTTCAAGTTTTGCGCCTACGCGTAAATTGAATGTGAACTAGTCTTAAGACTTATACTGCTATCGCTAAATCCAAGATGGCTGCCTGAACAATTGGATTTCAATTCTCATATAAATCCACGTCACACGTGGATTATGTAGAATTGGATTCTGTAGGATTGATTATCAGGACGTAAAAAGCGTCAATTTTCGGTTTTGATAATTGAAAGAATTGTAAGAATTGGTTTATGACAGATGAATTGAACACAGCTAGTGCTCGAAACAGAAAAATGAAGTTGTTATTATGGTACAGTAAAACCCGTCTTGAGGACCACATCCCAATAGCCATCACCTACCAAAATGACCACTTTTGTTTGGAATTGTTGTCAGGTCCTGTATACAATTTACCTCTCATAGGCGATGACCTACCTAAAAAAAACCACTTTTTGCACAATGGGTTTTTGCTTTCGACGGGTTTTAGTGTATTGCAAGTAGATTGTGGTTGGTTTAATTTTTTACATTCCTGGTACATTATACGTAAGTCAATTAGTGTGAACCCACTTTAGCCAGTTACTCACGTCAAACTTTAGCAATATATTTTCTGGTTTCAGATCACGATAAACGATTCCAGTCTGGTGTAAATATCCAAGCGCAGTTGCCATTTCGGCAGCATAAAATTGAGCTCTGCTCTCTGGAAAATATCGTTCTCTTTGCAAATGGAAGAACAATTCTCCCCCGTTTATGAAATCCAAGACAAAGTATAGCTTGTCGCTCGTCTGGAACGAGTAATGCAGTGTGACGAGAAACGGGTGCTGAGTGGCTTCGAGAAGAACATTTCTTTCGGACATGATGTGTCGCGTCTCGTTTCTTTTCAATATCATTTTCTTTTCGAGTACTTTAATGGCGAAGATTTTTCCATCAGATTTGTGTTTTGCAAGAAGCACTTTGCCAAAACTTCCTTTGCCGATGACTTTAAGAAAGTCAAAGTCTGTTGGCTTGACTCTGAAAACAAGAAATCAAGAATCTGAAGAATGCATCAAAAACAATCAATTGCAAAACTAAAAGCCACAAAGACTGCCAGTCCAAAGACCTCACTAAATCATTCAATCAGTAGTAGTGGTGGGCAACGTGTACGAAGGGCAGGGACAATAATCGGGCCGGAACTTGATCCCCCAATTGCCGGTCGGGAATCCCAGGTAGCTTAATGGTAGAATACCCGACTGGCAATTGGGGGACAAGACCTCGCTCGGACTCCAGCTGAGTCTGGGCTGTTTGTTTTTCACCAAGTACGGAAGTGATGAAAAGATTAAAAGCCATTGATTTACACTAGGGGTATTCAGAAACTGTCGCATAAGTGCGCATAAATGCGTGATTGTGACAATGCGCACCGGAAGCCTCATAGGGCTCATGTTCTGTTATTGTGACTCACTTTGCGCACGTCTTGAAATGTGATTGTGAGTCGTCCATGTGAGTCACATACCATAACATGAGGCCAATGAGGCTTCCGTTGCGCATGTGTGAAATCACATTTTCACACTTACGCATTTGCGCACTTATGCGACAGTTTCTGAATACCCCTAATGTAATGAACATTCGTAGCAGCGTGACTATTAGTTGGAGACATTTCATGTGGCACTTACTGTAATTTTTCAGTAGGTCCAAGGAAGATGGGTTCTTCATCAGTCTATAGCAGAGATAATCGCAATTAAACATTAGCTAGAATGTTAAGCTTCATTATTGACTACTAACATCTCTTTCGGATCCCTCTTCGAAGGACTCGTTTTCACTTATAGTTGATTGATTCGAAGTACGTTTGTCCAAACCAAGAAATTGACGCACATCAGGACTAGGAATTGAAAACATCAGTTTAGTGAACAACCATTTTGTACTATGATCATAATAAAAAAATTGAGAAGACTTACTGAACAAACAGCTCCGAGTCGGTGGTGACTCTCCGGACAAATTCATTGAGTCCTTCTCTTCGCTCTTTAATGAATTCAGGATCAAAATTATTTCCAAATAATTTCTTTCCTGGTAACTTCAAATTGTGACCCAAGTTTTGTTTCTTCAACTGCAAATAGAACACATTCATTTCATCTGGACCGTAATGTTCCATCTTTTTTCTGTCCTTTGATTTTGCTCAATAATCTCAGATAGTGTCGTAGTGATAAGCCACCGAGTTATTTTAGATTTTCACCTGCCTAAGAATGTATTTGTGTAGCCTTAGCATGTCCAGTCACTATGCTTCTCATTCAGACCAAATAAGGACTTGACGGTATGAAGCCCCACCCCCACATTGGTCCCAGATGTGCTTCCGGGACCGGTGTGGCTACCAAAATGTGTGAATGAGTTTTTTCAGACGTTTCCTGCCTGTTGTCTATAATTTTTGTCCAGGTAAGCTGGTTTACCACCATCAATTAACCTTCTGATACTCAGCGGGAAAAAAACCACGCTAACACCCAGCAATGGCACTTTAGTCCCATCTTCCAATTTTTGCCACTAGGTATTGTCGCTTGTAAAAAAACCATGTGCACATGGGCACAATCCTATTTTTTCCTATTTTTCCTGGCAAGTTTTTGATTAATTTTTCTTGGATAACAACACAGGGCTACTAATTATGGCAAAATCGCCATAATTACAGTATAGGTGGCGCTTAAAAGAAGCGCTTTTCACATAATGCAGTGAAAACAACTTTTATCAATTGCTGGACATCTAAGGGGCAACTTTTTTGCATTTAAAATTACTAATCAATTTGTTGCAAAAAATTTCTGAAAAAATTCTGAAATGTGTCATCATAATCTTGAGATTTTCAGATAAATTTGAGAAAGTAAAAAAATTTATTTAAAAAAACCTACATACAGGTATGAGGGCTGGGATTATAGTCCCTTAGCACGGTGTTTGAAGGTTAACAAACTCTGTCAATGGTTGTAGAACAAAAAGAGTTCCCCAGGACAAAACTACAAGAAGCATTTATATAGTTATTTAGTTGCTATATTCACCTCAGTGAGGGGCAAAATGATATGATATACAGTTCAAAAATCTGACTAGACAGATAGCTGTTGATAAACTTGTTTATCTAACAATAGGTGCTGAAGAAGATACAGTAAGTCACTTCTCTTTATCGGTCTTATGGAAAAGTGACTTCTCAATGAACGCACTTTAAAATTGTTCATGCACACAGCTGTGTTTGCTCATACCAAAATGGCTACCAATTTGTGTTTGATCAAGCAAAAACTAACTTTTACTAACTTGATCTTTGCCTAAGTAAAAAAATTCTGATAGAAAATTGGGGAAGCCATTTTGGTTGTTTTAACTGAGCATGCGCAGTAAAAACAAGTGACTTCTATAAGGTGACAATTGACGTAATTTATGTCGTAGTTGCCTTACAAAAGACAAAGAAGTGACTTTTGTTTTCAGGATTATTAACTAATTGTTGTTCATCGTGTTACGAATATAAGATTAAAGATTTCTACTAAACATAAACATTAAAAGTTCTAATAAATCTTGGGTATAAATTATTGCCATCTTTGTTTACACCATAGGTGCTTTCGGAAACAACACATTTTTGTGTTTTCCGAGTTTTCCGCGTTTCGTTTCCTGAAAAGTGCCGTCATTTCCCGAAATGTTTAAGTCTAATTCAAGAAACTTTACTATTCCATCATTTCACAAGACACGAGTTTGTGTCTTACAATTGCGCACTTGTCTGCGCAGCATCTAACTTTACAGTTGTAGAATTTCAGGCGCCATTTGCTTTAGAAGTCACATGACTACTTCAAGACTAAAACGTACCTAAAATTTAGCTAAAACTTGCCTCAGATTTTCACACTCAGAATTAAACACAAAACACACATAAAACTAACCAGAATGCACCTAATAAACTAACCTCACGAAAAACTCGTCTTTTACCAGTTTTAGTTTCCAAATGTCCTTCCCACGAAACAAGAAAATGTCTAAACAACATTCAGAAAAAACATTAGAAATGTTGATTCAGCAGTAATATACCGAGCGCGACGAGTGATTGTTGGGACAATTAGGTCAGCACGAATCTTTTCGCCTGATAAGATCACAAGTGCCCGAAGGGCACGAGTGAGCTTATCAGGCGAAAAGATGATTGCAACAATCACTCAAGCGCGAGGTGTATTTTATGAGAGAATTTAACCACTACGGAGCACGAAATTTGCCGCCATTATGGTTGCAGTCGTTGAAAATCGCCGCAACAGATGGCGCCACGATGAAGTGAAATGACAAAATCGAATAGATCACAGTAGGTGTGATGTCATGGGTTTTACTCGGGTAAAACCAATCACAGCCTCGCCGCTATTTGTGTCGGGCTTCACGATTGGCTAACTCAACAATGGTCGTTTTTAAACGACTGTGCTCATTGGCGTGGCAATCGCAGCCTGTTGTAGTGTTAAATTCTCAATATTAGAATATATTTTTTCAACATTCAAACATAACAAGATGTTGATTTAACATTAAACGAATATTGCATATCAACAATCGATAATTCCACTGTTTGATTGTTGTATCAAAATGTTGATACAACATCCAATGAATATTCATTACAAATTGTATCAACATTTTGATCCAACAATCAAACAGTGGAAATATCGGTTGTTGATATGCAACATTCATTTAATGTAATATCAATGTTTGAATGTTGAAAAAATGTTGATAAAAAAGACATTCTTATATTGAATCTACATTTCAGATGTTTATAAAAAATATTTTTTCAATGTTGTTTAGACATGTTATTGTTTCATGGGTTGTAAATATCCTCCATTTGGATCATCTAACGTGACAGTTTCTGTTTTTCTCGGCTTTTGGGCCTGTGCCAAAGAAGGTTTATCCCAAGATATATACTACTCAATTTTATAAGTTTATGAAATGTTGAAATTTTGAGTCGGGGGAAAAATGGAAATTTCTTAAAAGCTGTAAAACTGACAGACAAATGGTTTTAAGAGGATTTATAGGAATGATAGAGCTATCATTTTGTGTAATATTTTTGAAGATTGATTCAGTAGTTACTGAGAAAAAAATTAAAAATCACCAAAATCATATTTTTGCAATTTTGACAATATCTCGAGAACTGTTGAAGATAAAATTAAAAATTAAACTGATCTAGAATGTTCAATTTCTTGGGCAACTTTTCTAAATTGGATATATGGGTCTGCGAAACCCTCAAAAAAGTCATAATGGAGCTATGTAATTGTTGTCAACGATCAAAATTTGCAAAAAATCATTGTGACCAGAATTCTTGATGAATTAAGTCGTACATCCTGGATGTGTTAGAGGTGTATGTACGCAGTTAAACATCCTGAAAGATCATTGGGTTTAGAATAAAATTTTGGTCACAATGATTTTTTGAAAATTTAGATTGTTGCCAACAATTACTTAGCTCCATTATGACTTTTTTTGAGGGTTTCGCAGACCCATACATCCAATTTAGAAAAGTTGCGCAAGAAATTGAACATCCTAGATGAGTTTAATTTTTAATTTTATCTTCAACAGTTCTCGAGATATTGTCAAAATTGCAAAAACCTGATTTTGGTGGTTTTTAAATTTTTTTCTCAGTAACTACTTAATCAATCTTGAAAAATTGTACACGAAATGATAGCTCTATCATTCCTATAAATCCTCTTAAAACCATTTGTCCGTCAGTATTACAGCTTTTAAGAAATTTCCAGTTTTCCCCGACTCAAAATTTCAACATTTCTTAAACTTATGGTGGCCGGGTGTAAAATATAAATTTTCACTTCTGATTTAGGACATTCAGCAACAATGATCAAATGATAACGAAAAATAAACTTAACTATTTCATATAATCTGTTAAATTCATTGTAGCGACGGAAAACAAACCAATTCTTCCCTTCATCATTCACCACTACCTTGTAAACCTATAGAAAAAAAGAATTTGTTACATAAAAAATCGAATACCCCCTACCGGTAAGAAAAACTTACAGTAAATTTCTTGCTACTTTCGCATATTTCAGAGTTCGAAACACACGCAACGGTTGGCACATTCAAAGATCCGTTCATACTCATGAGTCCAGAGTAGAAACTTGAAATAATAATAACAAAAAAATAATGAAATCCGCCTCCTGCACTTTGGACTTGTTTATCAGATCCGATGACGTGATCGGATCGCATTACAAAATCGACCTTGGACTCAATAGTTACCATTGGGTTTGTGTCATTTTTTCTGAATAAAATTCTGCTTCCGGTGGCAAAAGAATGCTTCCCAGGCAGAAACCGGCATTTTGAATCATATTATTTATAAGCGATGGATATTCGCATAATATAACTCGAGCATTTATCGCCATGTTCATCCGCGTAGAATTTACACAGAAAAATGATAAAAATTTTCCTTTTTGCAGTTGTCAAATGAGCCCAAAAGATTATCGAGATAATTTTTTGAGTTTACGTCATTTTTGGATTTTTTTGTTAATTCATTAATTGTTAATACGTATTTTAAATAAAAATTTACTGGAACATTTTATTTTCTCCAAAATAATGAAAGAAGGACATTTATTTCATATTGAACATGACTTTGTTGACTGACTGAATGACTCTTGTTAGGGATGCACCGGATCCAAAAATCACCGGATTCCGGATACCGCATTTCACCGAATTTTGAATTTATTTAAATTCCCAATACCAATCGAATACCGGATTATTTCATCTGAAAATCCCGAACACCGGATTTACACCGGAATCTCAAAACCGAATTTTAAAAAGTTTAAAAAATTTAAAAAAATTATAAAATAAAAAAATTATTATTAAAAGTCACTTTATTTATAATATTATTGTTTGTATACAACTAAATTTTGACGAAATACCGAATTTTGCCTGATTTTTGTTTTTAAAGAAAAAAAAAAAAATTAGCAAAAAAGACAATTTTTTTTTTTCTAAAAACAAAAATTAGGCAAAATTCGCTAATTCGGTATTCGGTCGAAATTTTGAACAATTCCGAACTAGATATTCGGAACCAGAACATTGAAATATTCAAATATGCGAATAGCGAATATTTACATTTTTAGCCGAATTACCGGACACCAAAGCCGAATCCGGATATCCAGTGCATTCCTAACTCTTGTTGATTATGCACAAACACTCATTTCTCAGTTTAATGAATATTTTATACATGATAAATATAAATGAATAATAAATAAACACGTAAACAAATAAATAAACAAACACGTAGACATTAATAAACACGTAAACAAATAAATAAACAAACACGTAGACATTAATAAACACGTAAACAAACAAATAAACACGTAAACAAATAAATAAACATGAAAACAAATAAATAAACACGTAAACAAATAAATAAACACGTAAACAAATAAATAAACACGTAAACAAATAAATAAACATGTAAACAAATAAATAAACACGTAAACAAATAAATAAACACGTATATGGTTTCATGCATGATCACAAGTCACATGAAAAGACACAATCACAAGCAGAGGCACAATAAGGAGTCACATCACTACACTAGTAAGCACAATCACAGTCACATCACAAAAAGGAACAAATGTACAATTTATAAATTCATACATTATAAACTGCTAATATCCACAGATGTATGGATTTTAGACAGAAAACTGCTAAAATTTATACATCTTGTGGTGACTAGTATTATTAGTTATTAATAAAGTGTAATTAATTTAACATTCCTTTTAAATTATATCGTACGGCGAGAGTTCACCCTCACCATAGTACGAACATTCTCCACCAAGAATGTTGGGGGGAGTTGAGATGACTCAATTCCCTTGTAGTCGCATTCCGTAAGGGATTAGCACCCCTCTTCACCACCTGTTTGGTCATGTGACACCAAGAGTATAAAAGCTCCGGTAACAGGAAGTTTGGCAGATTATTCAAGACATTCACAGAGAACCAAGGTAAACCACAGAGCATCAAACTTCCTTGCCAGATCAGGCCCCGTAAAATACAGGGATTGACTGAGGACCCGATGCCACGGATACACTCCGAATAACTCACAGGACTGCTGTAGTTTAAGTGCCAGGAGCTACGAATATAGAAAGAGTATTCGTTAAATCAACCTTAAACTCAACCACCAAACACTACAAAGGGAAACTCCTTTGTCCAACATCCACGTGTGTGCCAGGCCTAGCCAACGACACGTGTTTCGCCAGGACAAAGCCTTAGTAACTTTGCAAAGTTAAGCAACTTGACCAACGCGATCTAAACCGAAGACCCAAACCGAATAACCGAAGAACCCTAGACAACAGACCAACCACCCGGATTCAGACTAAACCAGAATAACTTCTAGTTTAGCATCCAATCGTGACCGAACCAAATTCAGGACCCGCGATAATAATTTATCGCATCAACTTGTATATTCATCAACAATAGATCGAGATAAATCTCGATTCTATCTGTGTAAAATCAGACTCAGTATAATAAAGAATTGCGTTTACTTTATACCACTCACATTACTATTTAATTTCTCATTAATCGCTACCAACAGGAAAGTAAAGGTTACGACACTTGGGGGCCTTTCCGGGATCTTAGTATTGGAAATCATCCTATTCTGAGATCAACCCAAGAAAGCGATTTGTTAAGAGAATTTTATTACGAATTTTACGAATTATTTACGAATTTTATTGCGAATAAAAAATTAACAAAGATGGTGCGAAAAGAAGATAAACCCGTACCCGACTTAGGGAAAAGTCCCAAAGACAAAAACCCAAGAAATATGCAGATTTTGAAGAGCAAGACTCTGAAGCGGAAGTGGACGAAACCATTCCTCCACCCGATCAGGATCTTTGTTGTTGTTTGCTCATTTAATTGTCTCGTATTTATTCATATGTACCTTATTATTTATTGTCTCTTATGTTTTTCCTTACTTCTTATTTTATGAACTGTATATATGAATGTTGATTGTAAGCCTCGAGTACGTGCCTCGTAGTTCACGCGGGCTAAATATAGATTTTAAATAAAATTTTTTCACTTGCTTTTTGCGGTGAGACCAAACAGATGTGTCTCCTATTTTCCTTGCTGTTTACACCCAGAATCTTCACCAAACCAGTATAGGATAACATGGTTATGGGTTCCAATGCGTTTGCCTGCATTTTAAAGTGCTTTGGATGAAGTTTTGGGCGTTTTCTGTGTCATTTTGTGCGAGTGTGATAATCTTGTGTTTGAGGCCTATTTTGACGTGTTTGACTGTTTGCCGTTGCCTAGGATCGAGTGGTTATTGTTTGTCTCCACATTTAGCGAGACAAACAAAGGTAATAATTTTATATTGTTGCCTTTTTGAGCTTTTATTGCCGCTCGTTATATTTTTCAGCTATGGACGCTATTTTTGCAATGTTTTGAAAAAGATGAGCGCCATTTTGGATTTTGGACCGTTCCACAGCTGTAGGACCGGATTTTTGCTGATATTGCCGCTTGTTTTGTGTATTTGGAGCCGCTGTTACGACTTGCCAAGCGGTTTTTGCAGTTGAAATGGCGACTTCATTTGGAGTAGCGACTTCTTCGGCGTTTTCTATCGGTTCGATATCCGAGGTCTCGGCTTCTGCGAGTGGTGCTGGTTGGAGTTCGTTTTCCTCGGCGGGCTGTTCCTCTGACGGTTGCAACTGCTCGGGTTCCGGTTCATCTATGATCATGGAGACGTCCTCATCATCTCCTTTCTCCAGTTCCTCGGCGTTTGCTGAGGGCGCTGTTTCTGGTTCCGGAACTTCTACCATTTCCCGAAGTAATTCCTCGGCTGCTGTTACGAATTTTCCGACGGAGTGACCTCATCTGCGTCGGCGAATTGGTCTAAAGGGGCCGAAGAAAGGGTCCCCCGGCGTTCAGACTTCTGGGCGTCGGCAGGCTAAGATACCACCCTTGATTTACGAAGGACGTGACCGACGGTGAAGTTTCGACCATTGTTTTTAGGAGGATTGCGTTCCATAAGTCCTCTGCTTCTTCGAATGACTGTTGGTTTCGTCTCGATAGAATCATCTTCATAATGGCGGCCGCGTGGTGGATCGCGGCGAGGTCGTCGCGTCCGTTTCGTCGCTCTCGGGAAATTCGTCTTGCCAAAACCAACAACGCAGGCAACTAATGGTCGGCTTCTTGCTCTCGTACCGACTTCTCCGAATCTTCGCATGGGTTGTCAAAAGGCAACACGACGAGAACTTCCGGTTCCGCGGTTGTTACTTCCGGTCGTCTAATCGAAACGCTACCTTTTTCGTCCTTTCTCGTCGGATCGGTCATCGTGCCATCGGCAAGGAGTAATGGGATCCACTCTTGTGGGGGCACGACTCTGGTTCCGTCGGGCGAAGTTTTGATCGAAAGGAACTGGGGGTCGGTCAGAATCGCTTCTCCATACTGCGTCTGGATCAACTGGCATCAGGGCACGTTGACCATTTCCTCTTCTCTCCACCTCCTTCAATACCTCGGGTGAGGATTGGAATCAATTCCGTCTTCCAAATTTCGGTTCGGGGCCGTATTTTTGTCCCCAAACAGTTAGGGCACTGTGCAGCGTTGTTCGTGAAACCCGCTGCGATGAGCCAACCGGCGGCACCGCAGAGGGGACATGGAACTTCAGTGGCGTAGTCAATGGAGAGGTCAAGGTGAGGAGTTCCCACCGCCAAATCCCTCTTGCACTTGTCATGTTGCGCTTTCAATCCCTCGTTGATTTTGGTGGCCTTGGCTTCGGCGGCCAAACGTCTTTCTCGGTCGACGCGCTTTCTCTCTTTCTCTGCCGTGGCTGCAGCTGCGTTTTCCTCGATGACTGATCTCCGTGCTGCCTCGACTTGCAGCGCTTCGCGTTCTTGGTAAGAGAGGTGACGTCGTCGTAGTTCCATCCCCGCGGGTATGTAGTTGGTGACTGTCGACGTCAGAGTCCTATCAGTCGATTGGCTGTTGGAAGGTTTGGACGCCGTAAAAGTCACCTTGCGCGTGTTCGAATCAGATGACGAACTCCCACCGGATGGTTTGATAGTTCCCGTCGTCTTCCTCAAAGAATGGTTTGAACTCGAGTGTTCACTGGCGCGTTTTGCAGCTGGCGTTCTATTGTCGTAGTGGTCGTGAGGCAGTCGCATCCATCCTTTCCTGGCTGCCCGCACCAGCCACCAACAATACTTCTCGGTCGTGGCCAGCGCTGGGTTCCTCGCAACTGCGGTGGCAACCAACGCTACTTGATTGAATGTTCGCGGTTTTCCCCAAGTCGATCTCGGCTTCCGGTTCTGCAGCAGGTAATCCGGCGACGTTCACCGTCGGGATGGCGGGCGTCGGGGCCGCAACTGGTTCGGCCTGGACGTCCACGATGTTCGACGGTGCATACTGCACCGGGGCCACTGGTTGCAGAATCTGCGGCGGCTGAGAATAATCATACGCGTAACCGACGTTGTAATACGCGTCGGGCTGCTGGGCAGGTTGAAAGTGCGACGCATATTCCATCGCAATCGCGTGGAAATCCGGGTGACTGCGTATTGACATCATCATCGGTCGTACTTGTGAATAAGTCGGCCGTGGTGGTACAATAGGTGCTGCGAATCGGTAATTGGGGCCAGTTGGTCCCATTGTTGGCCCTGAATAGACATAGGGTTCGTCTCGTCGATTTGTGCTTGGCGGTTGTCCATTTCCGTCACGTGGCGGTCCTTGCTGATCTCGATTTGCTTGTCTCTCGGCCATGTCTGCTTGTGCTGACGTACTTGCGCCTTGGTTGACGTCACTCGATTCTGAATTGGTTCTCAATCTTTTAATTGGCGGACCCATCTAGGAAACACGTGTAGTTAAAATTACGATGACTAAACTTTGTAATACGAATAAAGGCAGATCAAGTGACTAATTCGGATGGAGTAATCAACTGAAATGTCTTTACTGAATATAAAATGTGTTATACACACCACCATGATGCACACATGCACGTATCGGGTCCACTTGAACACGTATACGATACGTAGAACCCATGGCGAAAAAATCAAAAATGGCCGACTTAAGTTTCGATATGAATCTGCCGTAACACGACAAAAGCAACTTATATTCTATCAAATATGAATAATACATGTTTATTAAACAGCCGTTATAATAGTTAATATATGCAAATTAATTTTATGTGACGAAATTTAAAATTTTCGTCACTCCATGCCGGAGTTACGAATTAGGCCTAACAATTTTGTTCACCCATTTTTAATAAATTTATTAAGTTACACAAGACAGTCGTTCACTTTGACGTCATCTTGTGCGGACTTGTCGAACTTAGCATTTTCCTATAAATTCGTCAGAACACGCCACAATCCACTTGAATTATGTAGTGTTGACTGACTTATTTTTCAAATAACACATTTTTTGTCTTAAATTCTCAATACACTCGCGTTGACAAAACGGGAGTGAGTTTTACTTACGGTTTGGAGCCCGTTTATACTGTTTCCAGTCTCTACCGACTGCTTGTTGATTGTACAAAAACCTCTTTTTACGACGTGTCGTTGTAAAACGACGTGTACCTCGCAAACTTCGGTTTGGTCTGTGTCTGCCATGATTACTCACTTCAAACTTTTTCTTGGCTTAACTGATCAGCTGGACTGTCGGATTTAGAGTGAAGTTCCGAGCACATGGGACTATGGGATTGGTTGAGCGTTGACACGTGACCCCAAGTGGCGCCACGTGCTCGTAATTAATCAATTTTAATTAATTACGAAAGTTGTCTCAAAAAATTATTGTTGCGAAATTAATATTCGCCTTGGTGGATTGATTGTTAAAAACCACTTGATTTTTAATTCACAAATCCATCAATATATTTCCTGTTTGGTTTACGAACTCGTGTTCGGGGTTTTCGACTTGGTGGACGAGGAGGTGGCAAGATTATCACTGATAATCTTGGATGAGTGTCCCCATCGACAAGCAACTTCATTGATCTTCTGTACGATGATTGCACTACTGGCAGTTGCCAGCGGGAACAATTCAACATACTTCGTACATTGATCTATGATGACCAAAATCCACTTTTTCTGTCCGTATGCCGTTGGTTTGGGTCCCATGAGGTCGACACATATCGTGTCCCACGGATACGCCATACTCTGCGGTTGATACGGGGCTGCTCGCGGTCTCTTATTGGGCGGTTTGTACTGCTGGCAATGTAAGCAACCTCTAACGTATTTCCTGACATCTTTTCTCATTTTAGGCCAGAAGTAAAGTTGCATCGCCCTTGCTAACGTCTTGCTGATTCCTGCATGTCCGCTCAGCGGATGTCCGTGACATGCGAAAATAATACGTCGAATTAGTGAAGAAGGAATGAAAGCTTTAAACCCTGCACCCGAATCATTTAATTCTTCCTCGAAAGTAGGATGAAATTTAATGATCATTGAGTATTCGTCTCCTCCTCCTGCATAATCACACATGCTGGAATCGAGTAAAAAACCTTTAGGCTTCTCCAGGAAGTCCTTGGTAAAGCGAGGGTCTTTTCTTTTTGCTCATCTGAAGAACATAAAAACTCATAAATTAACATACAAAATGGATCCTTTTTCTGTGCAGCGATAATTTCTTCTCTGGTAGGGGGTACCTCGTTTAACAAATCAGTTAAGGTGCTATATAACGTCGCAACTGGTCTATCATTCGAGTCTATATAGACACAGAAATAAGATTAGTTGTAAAATCAGGTGCAAAAAGAACATTTTTCAAAGTAACACGGCAATATTCACCTTTTACATCAAGTTTTAAAATGATATCAACTTTACCTGACACGGTTGAGCCACCTTGCCCTAACTCTAATTGAAATGGGGGTAATTCAACAAAATTTACAAACCATTCTCTATGAAATGAGACATGATCTGAAGCCCCACAATCCAAATACCAACTTCCCGCATTACCTGCTTTACCAAAATATGCTTTTGAATTAGACCTATCACTCGCACTGTATGCATTTCCTGCTACAAAATAAGCTGCTTCTCGAGATGGTCTTGACACAGATGATTGACACAGATGGTTGCGGTCTTGTTGATTTCTGCTCCTATTTCTGCTCTGATTTCTTCGGTTGTCCCTAATCTGAGTGTTTCTGCTGTCTCGACTGTTGCTCCTGTAATTGTCTCGTTGATCGTCTCTGCTTTTGTCATGTCGCTTGCGTGGATGCGGACATTTATTAGCATAATGACCGTAATCTTCACAATTGAAGCACTGAACACTAGATAAGCTCCGTTGTGGCTGTGAATACGCATGTGGTCTTTCACTGGCGAATGCTTTGCTTGCATTAGCATCAAATTTCCCATTTGATCGACCAATAATTGATTTTAAACGCATAAACTCCGCCAACAACTGATCCGCGACTTTAGCAGGCTTGAAGTCATCATCACTCCAGTGATAAATGGCAAAAGATGCTTGGCCATACTCTGGTGGAAGAAAATCTAGGTATTGGTACGCATGATGAGTTTCCGCAATTATTTCCTTGACATCTCGTAAGGTACGGACTGCGTGATCTACTCTAGACAAGAAATCTGACATCTCTTCACCTGGTTCGAGCTTTAGTTGAAGAAAATTCCTCCGCATGGATGCTTGTCTTGCTCTGGAACTTGGAGCACAGATTTTAACTAATGCATCCCAACTCTCTTTTGGAGTTTTGCATTCATCTATGGATGATTGTTTAGCATCTGACACATGAATATAAATCTGTCCTAGAGCTCGGTTACGGCGCTTATAAAATTTCTTGATTTCTTTGTCTGTTGCTTTGAGATCCAATTTCTCATCTTCTGTGACAAAATCCCATAATCCTTCTGACATCAAATACATCTTGATTTGTCTCTTTCATTGCTCATAATTAGAGTTGTCCAGTACAGGTTTTTTCTTTCCTCTGGCTAATTCACTTGCTGATTGACTTGCCATGATCCAAGGTCATCCAAATTTTCACAAAGTTGAAAAAAAAACAAATATGAGTAAGAATTCTTAAAATTTTGCAATTTAAGAAATACTTAAGCATGTGGCCCCAAATTGACATCTGAGGGGCATGGATTCTCTCTCCAGACCTCTGCTACCATGTTGATCTCCAAAACTAACATGTGGATATGTGTGGAATTTGCTGGGCAGTTGAGGTTGAGATGATGAAGTTGGATATGCATATGGACTCAGTCAGTGTGATTAGATTAGAAGAATGAGCACAGGTTTGTAAAAATAATAAAACAAACCATTTAATCATTAAATAATAAATAAACTATACATAACTTAAAATCAGACATAAACTCTAGCTAACAGCCATCTTGGCTTGCTTGGAGAACAGCTGAGTGAGTTGTGAGTTGTGATGTCACAGACTCAGGACTGCATGATGCCAGTTGTGAGTTGTGATGTCACAAACTCAGAGCTGCATGATGCCACTGCTTCTGGAACTGTGAAGCAATGCCATCTATTAACAAAACTTAAAGCTAACACATTAGCAAACAGAAAATAAAATACATTGATGCATTACAAATATAACTATGCATGAACAAATAATACTCGGTCACATAACGCATTCTAAATACCAACACAACAGAGGATGAATGAGCGCAACTCATTCAACTCTGGACGCACATCCGATCCAGAGTCCCGTCCGACCAGGGAGGCGACTGACCAAGAAAATGGAAGGAATCGCCCAAACCCTGATCCACCAGGAGACACGACCAGGAGAAGAACTCCAGCCGAAAACGCGTATCAATTGCCAGTGGGCGTCAGTCTGGAAGAATTCATCACCCGAATTCAACAAAAGAATGACGCTTCCCGAGGAAATAGTCCTGGGAACGGCAATGAACGCGCGTCAACCGGCGCCCAGAATAAACTCAACCGAGTACATCGTCGATTTTCTGCGGCCCGATGGGCCAAACAACGATTTGACACTGCTATTAAGTGGCAACAAATTAAAATGACCAAGTTTGACGGATCATGGCAAGCGGGAGACCAGTATCTGGCTACGGTCGCTCACGCGATCACCCGCCTGCATGCTGACCTGGACGAAATGGTGCAAAAGGTTATGCCCATTTGTCTCATTGGACGGGCACACATGGTTCAACAATGCTGACATCCAAACATGGGATGACTTCATCTGCCGATTCACACTCGAATTCGG
This sequence comes from Strigamia maritima, assembly GCA_000239455.1. Classification (NCBI taxonomy): domain Eukaryota; kingdom Metazoa; phylum Arthropoda; class Chilopoda; order Geophilomorpha; family Linotaeniidae; genus Strigamia; species Strigamia maritima. Next base: position 35,231 of record AFFK01016058.1, on the reverse strand, counting down.
TGAAACAGATGAAGAAATTTGAAAACAGGTCACCAATATAAAACAAGAGCCAGGTAAACCTCTTCGGACTTATATCACCCGAGCAAAAGAAACGTTTAATGATAGAGGCCACGGACTCAACAAAGAAGCACGGTATCTCCTTTATTACAAAGAGTTGAACAATTTCGCGAGAAAAATTCTTTGCGATATGAATGCGCCGACCGAAGAAAACTTCAGTTCCGCATGCCGTTTCGCAGAGGACATTTTCACGGAAATGGATGCACGATACAGCGAATCGTTATCCAAAGAAGAAATCGTCCTGGCCACCGTTTGTCTTAAACGAATAGCAGAGCGAAGTAAAGGATCGGAGAATGTTTTTCGATCACGAACTTATTATTCAAGCGAATCTGAGCCCTCGAAGAAAAAATCTGAAGGCACGCCAGATAATCCCTACCAGCGCCAACAAAGGCGTTGCTCGCAAAGGTCGCAGAAATAGACGATTCAGCCACCACGGGAAGAAATTCTGAAGTAGATGAGTTTGACGACAAGGGGAATCTCATAGAATCGGAAGTCGTGTTCGCTCAAATAGGGTGACGCTTCTGTTGGTGTGTAAACTGGAAAATGTGGTTTTTGTGCAATTAAGTTCATTGTGCAAATATTTATTTAGTTGTTTTATTTGTTAGAACATTGCATTCTGAGATCAGAGGTTTTTTGGTTTATTGTTTGCAGCCTCTGGGTGTATTGTTTGTTATATTACCGATTGGTAAATTTATTTCATCCTCAGAATGCTGATTTTTATTTTATTAGACAGGTTAAGTGTGTGACTTAATTGTATTCATGTATTATTTATCATGAGGTGATTCATCCACACCATCTAGATGTAAGTGGATGAATATCGTGCCTGTTTGCTTGTGAAAAGCATTTTTGATGACAGAAATGGCATAACTGCACTTATGTTCTATTTTTGGCATATCTGTCATCAACTGATTGATTTGTTCTCTGGTTTGAGATTAATTTTTATACTCTATCACTGTCTTCCTGTATATTCACCTGTGCAAATGGCCGCCAAGTTGTGTGGCTCTAAAGAATAAATTTTCCATTGGATTTTATCATGCTTGAGTGAGTTTTTGTCAAGTTTCCATAATAGCAGCAAGTGTGGACAATGAGTGTGTGATGCAGGGCGAATTCAAGTCATTTTGCAGCAGGAATACATGCATACTGAGACAGAGAAGCACCTTTAGTCATTAGTTTCATGTTTGTACCTTATGTGGTTTTCTGTGTGCCCAGAGCAAACCAGTTGGGCTTTAAATACACAAATAAGGGTAAATACTGAGAAAGGTACGAGGAATTCAACCAGCCTATTGCCGGAACGCCGTGACGATTATTTCGGGCCGACTTTTCGGAGTACGGGAATCGCGTCTACTTTTGGCCGCAGCCGGGCCACCGAGTCCAGCCGAGCAAATTCGGATTTCCCATCAAAATTCAACTTTGCAGAAAACATTGAAAAATCGCTTCCACTGTGATTTCTGGACATTCGAGTGTCCAAAGGTCCTGGCCACTACCGAGAGGTCAACAATTGGTAGCAGAGGATGGTTCAGTGGCCCAGGACAAGCACTTAAAATTGCCCAAAAGTCACTTTGGGCAATATTTGTAAGAAATTTGCAATTTTTCGATTTGAACAGTTATTGTCTTGTTTTTTGAGCGTTTCAGGTCACCAGGATGTCCGAGAAGGACATAACCGAGTCGGCAGCCTCCGGGATAGCCAAACTGGACCGCACCAATTATGTCCAGTGGTGTATTGACGTGCAACTACTTTTAGAGGAGAAAGTGATTTGGTCCTTTGCGCTTGGCAAGCAAGAAGAGCCCGCAGCCATAGCCAGTGCACAAGAGAAGTTGAAGTTTGCCAAGGACAGGGCAAAATCACGGGCTATTATCCTCCAGAGCCTAGTTCCTCGTCTGCATCCTGTCGCAATGAAGTGCGACACCACCCAAGCAGTCTGGCAGCACCTTAAGAGGTTATTTGAGCCGAGCTCGATAGCCAGAGAGGCTTCACTGGTCGAGACGTTTTACGGGATCTGCAGACTTGAAAATGAGGAGCTGGACACGTTTGTGAGTCGCCTGGAGAAGGCAGAGGATGACCTAATCGCCGCTAATATGAAATTGAAGCCCGAGGACCAGATCAAAGCTTACATTCTGCTTTCACGTGTGGGAAAAGACTTTGAGCTGCAAATTCAGTCAATCTACCAATGGCAGAAAGATAACTTCCCCTATGAGAAAGTCCTGGAAGCATTGTTGTTGGAAAATAATTGCAGAAAGCTGGTAGCAGTGAGCGAAATAAGTTTGGAAGTCGTGCAAGCATTTTCTTCAAAATCCAAAGTGACTGATTCAAAGACTTCCGCCGACAGATCATATCTACAGAAGATTACATGCTTCAAATGCAACCAGCAAAGGCATTTTGCAAGAGACTGTGTGCAAAATGCGAGTGTAAGTCAAGACACGCCTTACCTTGATTCCGTGACGTGTTATACCTATGGGAAAACAGGCCACATGTCCCGCCAGTGCCCAGATGGTTATGCACCGCGAGGTGGCAGACCATTTAGAAATCGTGGTCATGGACGTAGCAGCTGAAGAGGAGGCAATACACCTAGTCAGCCATCATCTAATGTGACTTCAGCATGGTTTGCCAAAGTGGTTGATTCAGGGCCTGTTAGTGTACACCCTATGGTGTGTAGTGCAAATGTGAATGGTGCATCTGATGATTGGTTCCTAGACAGTTGTGCATCTCACCATGTGTGTGGCAATCGCAAATTATTCAGTGAGTTTGCGGAAGTGAAGCCAATGCAGCTAGAGCTAAGACAAGGCACTTCTACAATTACGGGATGTGGCACAATTGAACTGTTAGTGCATGTGAATGGACATGAAAGTGCAATTGACTTGAAAAATGTTTATTTTGTTGAGGGATTTAAGCGCAATTTAGTTGCAATTAGCAAAATTGATCAAGCTGATTTCATATAAATATTTTCAAAGACCAATTGAAAGTGTTTAAGTTTAATTCTCGAGCTTGTTCGTTGTTAGGTAAGCTTGATGGTGGGCTTTATCGTGTTCAGGGCATAATCCAGTACAGAAAAAGTAATAAGAAAGAGTTGAGTCCTGGAACTTGTGGATTAGAAGCCCACACAACTAGCAAGGTCGAGAATGTGTGTGAAAATGTCCAGTTATGGCATAAACGTTTTGCTCATGTTGATGTCAATGGTCTAAAGAAGTTGAATGTTGATAATTGTGTGAAAAACTTAAATTTAATCATGAAAACCGATATTTGTAAAAACTGTGAAATTTCAGATTTGACAAGAATGAGTGTGAATTTTAAAAATGAAGTTGTGACTTCAAAACCACTAGAGTTGATTCGGATTGGGGTGTGGGGACCAACTAAAACTAAGTCATTGGGTGGTGCAAATTATCTATTATTTTTAATTGAGCGGGCAAATCGGGATTTAAAAACTATGCTGGCGATATTTACCGACATTCACTCAAAATGGCCGAGATATCTGGATGAATTTGCATTTGTATCTCGAACCAACGTTTCCGAAACATTAGGAAATTCTCCGATGTTACTTAACACCGGCAGAATAGTCACACTACCATTTGATCCAAGACTACTAAAACATGCAGTGCCTTTTGATAAGACACAGCCTGAATTATATGTTAAAAATCTTATGGATGTGTTGAAGCAAGCTCATCAGAACATGTATCAAATGATACAGCGTAATTATGAACGCCACTTGGCGCAACATAATAAGAAGTATACCATTTGCGAGTTGATCGTAGGAGATCTAGTCTTAAAAAAGACTCATATCTTACCCAATGCAGATAAAGGATTGACTTCGGGCATGTCCGCAAAGCGACATGGTCCGTGGGAAGTCACTAAAATACTTGGTGGAGGCGCCTCTGGACTATGCAAGTTAGAAAATGGTGCAGTTGAAAAATCAGTAAACATCAAAGATTTGGTTCCTTACATTCCGTCATTCCCCGTTGAAGTTTGGTCAGAAGACCAAACCAAAGCTACGAATGACAACCCACCTAATCCAAAGTGGATGAATGAAGACATAGTTGATTTCTTACTCGAAAAGAATCACACGACTAGACCCAACTCGACTAATTCACAAGATGGAGATAAAGGTCAAGTGATCCAAATTCCACCTGGTGACAAATCAAGAGGTAAACATCATAGGGTTCATCTACGACGTGATGCGAAGAAACGCGGAATTCCGCCGAAACCACACCCCGGAAAAAGAGAGCCCCGTGTTCGTAAACTCAATCCTAAATACACTGAAGGGTTTGTTACATAAAATCAAGTGATTTTATGAAACAATTCAGCTGATAAAGCATTAATGTTTAATAAATAAAATTTAATAATTATAGAACAGAAAATTAATTAAAATTAGATGCTCTTCTGACCATGTGGTGTCATAAGACATCATGTGATCAATATCAACCAATCGCGAGTCCCCTTGCGGTCGACCCCGGACTTGTAAATTTTGACAAGTGTCATAAAAGTGCAAGATATCAAGCAGGTGACAACGTCCGTGAACCACACATCTCGCGACAAAAGAAATTCGAGAATATTCTTGAGTTAGGAACTTTTCGATATAAGGCCCGTTGTACTTCAGGCTCATTTGGTTAAAGGAATTTGAAAGTTTGCACCAAACTGTAAGTATTTTTTATTTTTATGAAATTTATCTAAGTTTCTCCCAATAAAAATTCGTTAAAAGTTGTTGAAATACATATCCAATAACTGACAAAGTATTTCCAAGAATATTTTATTTCATGAATATCAGTATTTCGATAGAAAACTCCAAAGAGTCGTATATTGAAACTGAAAAATAAGTACATTAATTCTGTGTAAGATGGCGCTCAAGAGAATGTCGTCTTGTATCGAAGTTTCTTGAAGTGTCACATCATTATTCAAGAATGGGGTGACATTTAAGAGAAATATCATGAATTAAAAGCCGATTGATGACTTTAAGTATCTGCCATTATTCTGGTCTAAGAGTTAATGACTGATATACATTTATGATGTCTTTTCAAAATTCGGCGGCATAATGGCGAAATAGACACGGGTGTGTCGTTTCGTCCGTTTGTGTCCAATGATAAATAATATAAGGTGTAGAAAATATTTTGACACTAATTCATGTGATTTATTATTGGAGTATTTATTCATAACTTTTCGAAACTTTGGATAAGAGAAGTCAATTGAGTTCGACATATCGAAAGTAATTTTCAATTTTGGCGAAGTCATAAGATGGTGGCCCAATGGACATCTTTATATATATAGTTTTAATAGTTTTAATTAAATTTAGAATATTTTTACGCATTTAGTTTGAAGTATGAGTGATCAACCACCAAGACGAAACCGATCTGGTAAACGGAACTTCTGGATCGATAGAAGCCGGATAAGTCGATCGCCTACACCCATTGCTGAGCCAGCCGCGTCGGCTCCACCACCGGCCACGATGCCTCCGCCAGTCGCCCCACTCCAGCCGCAGTACGGGACGATTCCGGCGTCCTATGACTACGGACGGGCGAGCACCTCGTATGCCTACGTGGACCCCGCCGTGCAACCGATTTGTCTGATGCAATATGCAGCACCGGGTGGGCCCGTACCCGCCATCAGACCTATGATGTCGAATATGTTATATATGGGATGACCGTTGTGCCTAAAGACTGAAATGTGATGTGGAAGTGTAGAAAATATTCTTATCTTGCAGTGGAAGCTGTGTATCTCTTATTTTCTCAACTTGTAAAAATTCACTTCTTGTTTCAAATCGCAAAAACGTCCGTATCTCCTCAACCGCTAGTCCAATCGAGATGCAACAAAAACCATCGGATTCCTCTCGTTTTTCCGCTTCTGATGCATGAAATAACTTTGTCCAACTATGCCTGAACGTCCTTGAAAATTGCGAGAAATGTCATGGAAAATTCCACAAACTCTAAAATGACGGTCCGTTGCCAAAATGGCGATATCTCGCGAACCGTTAAGCCTACGACGATGAAATTGGCATGGTTGGATGCGCCTGGCCCGTGCGCTTCGAATGGTGCCTGTTTCAGCTCTGTAGCACCAAAACTAGCCGAGTTATTTAGCGATAAGCGGAACCCCACAGAAAACCTATAAAATGTAATAAATGTTATTTTATGAAATGAGACACTATCTGTAAAAATAACATGTAAGGTTTATTTGTGATAAGGAAACAAGGACCAGCTCAGGTTAGACTACTGTGAACCAGTCATGTCCATCTAGAGCACGGTGTCTCTACAAAGTTCAGTCAAGACTTATATAACCTCTTGTCACATGACAGGAACATGTGACAAGCACAATGTAGAAGAAGACAAGCTAAGGCAAGGCAGTAGATGAGACACATTGCTTCTACTGCTAATGCTATCTATTGATAAAATAATCAACCAATACAGCAAATGCATCACCATTACATCCAGATAAGTATGGTGATGCCAAATAAATACATTGACACTGTTTCACAAGAATGCAATAAGTTTAAACAATACTTTGACAATAATACCACGACAAATAAAGAAAACACACTCTTGTGATTAAACACATTGTATATGCTGCTTGCATTACACAATACCTTTCATGAGAAGCAGTCTGAATTTACAAAGACCAACAGAATATACAACAACACCCAGACTTTCCATTGTTGGCCATAAATTACGCGCGTCAGTTTCAGACTCCGGCCATATCTATGGCCGGGATTTATCAGACAGGGTACTCCTACGACTACGCGCCCTATTTCGTGCGACCTGCGCCGCCGCCTTGCGTACGCCGACCGCAACCGCAACCAGTTCATCCGCAATACCGACTGCAAGCGTGGCTAATCTTCCCAGTGGTACCACTTCTTTGTCAGAATCTCGCAAAACCATCAATTGGAACGGACCACGAACATTTAGCCAGGTGGCTTTAGTTGAAGAAGCCGTCGAAAGGGATCCGCCGCTGAAGAAACCAGAGAAGTATTGCTGGTGGCTCACCCGCGCCGCCAAAAAGGGATGAGCGTCACTTCCCTTTGATACAGTGCCACCACGCCGTTCTCGAAGTAATATATCGTCCGGAGCTTCGTGCGACTCAGCTCGAATGGTGGTAACCATCCCAGCTGGGATGGAGCCCCAACGCCGTTAGACCCGCACCGAACGCGAATGGGTCGAGGTCGACCAAGTTTTGCGACAACAACAACAACCAAGACGGGATCAAGGACGAAGCAAATCTCGATCGCGAGCCGACAAAAACGCGCAACGAATACAGGACGAGAAAAATGCCAAAACGAACGAACAATTACGACTTCGTCGCAAACAATGTGCCCGTGATTTAGCCGCTGGAATTCCGCATTTGCGTCTCAATCTGAATCCAGAGTTGGAGATGCCGTGCCCCCTTTGTGGTGCGACAGGTTGGTTAGTGGGAGGACAGGCAACCGCTCACGCATTACGCTGCCCCAATTGTGACGGCAAAAAATATGTTCTTCGCAGCCTGGTATGGAATAGGAGCCTGTTATCCGATTTGGCGAAGGGATATACGTCTGGACCCCAGAAGAGAGTTTGGGCGAGTTGCCCAAACTGCCAAATCCTCCATTCAAGTCGAGGAGAAACGATTTTTCAGGATCCTCGATTTATGTCGCCATCTTTGACGCCCGATGGAACCAGAGTGATCCCGCCAGCCGACTGGATCCCCTGGCGTCAGCTACCGAAGCCACTGCCACGTGTTCGAATCCGGAAGAAGCGCCGAAGAACGCAGACCAACCGGAAGATGACAAACCCACATGGGATGAGGAAGTTGAAGGTGCAACTGGAGGAAATGCGCCAAAGAACACGTTGACGGAAGAGCAGAAGAAGATTTCGAAGGATGAGTCCTTCCTCATCGAACGAGCCCACCACTTCGTAATCGCCCGACCCTTCTTTCACGTGAAGGAAGATTCGGATTATTCCCCTCAAGATCAAGAAGTCGACCATTATCTCCCCGCAATTCGAGAATTGGCGCATCAGATTTCTGTTGGCAGACAGGAAGGTGAAGAGAACGAAGTGACCCTCCAGCAGGCCGTACTCGTGATGAGTATGATTCTTCATCCGAGGAACCAGAGATCGCGACACAAATTCGAAGCAATTTGGTCATCATTGATAATGAAGACGATGTTGGGGACTTCAACCGAACGTCCCATCAAGCAGGGATGGTATCTTTCGCTCCCGACGCCGCGAAGTCTCTTCTCGACCGGACCGTTGAAAACTTACGAGGGAAATCTATTCCAACCGAAAATCGATCGACGCCTTCCGAAGCAAACCTCAGATGAGAGGTTGTCCAGCGCCCATCTTTCAGACCCCGAGCAAATGGTACAAGAACTCCGGGAATTACGAGATGCGTTTGTTAGCAACAAGGAAGAGAGTCTGAGTTGAAAATCACTAACCAGATGATCGTGGCCGCAGAGGAAGCCCGTGCCAATACAGCCGAAGAACAATTCATGGATGTCGTCGAACATCCAGCACCAACTGAAAGCGAAGTGATTCGAGAGTTGAAGGCAAGTGTCGACAAGTTGGGAGATGTCTCCGCTGAGACGCCCCAACATAGGGAAGCATTCGTGGAAGCTGTCGAGATCCTCCTTGAGAATGTTTTTCGCGAAGCAGAAGGACGAGCCGCGTCACGTGACGTAAGCCCGATGGAGGTGGATGAATCAGAAGTCGTAAAACTCGAAGAAATCACGAGTGAGGAATCTTCGAGCCCAAACGTTGAAGAGAGTAGAATTCCACCGGAAGGACCCATAGCGGCCGACACACCGGCAGAAGTCGCCATGGCTATGGAGACACCAGAGAAGTGAAAAGATTTCAAAAGACTCGAGCCCAAAGAATAGACAGGACTTTTTGTTGATATTTCACCTTTTATTCTTTTTTATATAATCTGTTTATTCTCGGTTAAGTATCTCAAGTCACTTGACTTGAGTTGCCTGACTCCTCTCCCTTTATATACCATTTTCATTAAGTATAATATTTACTTTTGGTTAAAATCAGTGTAAATTTAAATCATCCTTTTATATGGCTTTTTAGAATTAAGTGTCAAATTATGTTCGTCAATTTATTTTTCTCGTTAGTAAAAGACCCAACAGTCTCAAGTAAGACTATTGGGGCAATTATCAAAACAATTTGTTACTTTTAAGTTTACCTTTTTAATTTTATAATTCTAATGTACAGTGTTCCCGTTTGTTTTTGTTTATTTGGGTCTCGTCAGGTCGAAGAGACTCCAAAAAATAAAATTATTTTTCTATTTTTCATTCAATCTTCATCATATTTTCCAGTAATTTGTACTCATGGATACGAATGACTCCATTTCAATATCTAATTAAGGTTTGTAACTATTTTATTAGTTCAAAAATTGGTTGGATACATAATCATTCTTCATAGATATCCTTACGGAGTTTCTAGTGTGAGCTTACATGTTCATAACCGATTCTTCAAAGATGGATACAATTAGAATGTCACGTGACATCTTAATCAACCTACATGAACGAAATCTTCCTTTGGACCATTTAGGGAATATATTAATGTTATTAAATATTAATATACGGGATGCTAATAAAATAAGTGAGGTTATTTACCGGATTTGTAGGTGCCTTCATTCTGATATTTGGATGAATATGCTTTGCGCGCGAGTCATTTGTCTCACGCATAAAGCGGGGTGATGTGTGACGGTCGAATCTTGGAAATCACCTTACTATTTTATCACTAGGTGGCGCCGACTGTTAAGTCGCGCCACATTCAAATAATTTCTATTTATGTTGCCTACCTCTGGTTTCATGCTTAGTTTTATTATATTTGATCAGTAAATATTTCATAAGCGCGTGTATTTTATGAATTATGGCGAATAATAATATGGGATATTATTATTCTAACATGGGAAGTCATCTTATTTGCTGTGGTCACTTGACTTTAATAGTTACTGTCTATTATACACATCTGGGCAATTGATCACACCTGTGACCCATTTCTCTCACGTGGCAACAGGTGTAAGGCTCCCCTGAGTTAGTGTGATGTTGTCTCGATTGGTCCAACATCCTTACGAGTCACCTGTTGCTCCATAGTGGACTGCCCTGCAGGCCGATCTGATGTCCCATTGGACCCCAGTCCGACCTCCTATGGAGTTTCCCCTATATAAGAGCCTGCAGAGCTCAGTAAAGTGCCCCTAAAAGTTACTTAAAGATATATTTATATGTTGCTGACAGTTACTTGCATTTATGTGGTACAAAAAGCTTTGTTGCTACGAGCCGGCTGGTGCAAAACCGTAAAGACCGTAGTAGTCGTGGCATTTATGTCACGGAAGCCTATGTACCGCGAATATACATTTCAACCTAAGCACATGTATTGACACATCGGTGAGTGGTTTTAGTGGGACTTGACAGTTATTGACCACTCTACTCTCGGTTGTAATAATGATTCCTGAACGCATGTTACGATGCGGAACGTCGATCTTCGATTTAGGCGATGCTGATCGCCAAGTAACACTCATCTATGCTCTTTCTCCGGTATTTATAGTATCGTTATGTCTCGTTTTCGAGCGATACGGTGAAATCACCGTATCCTCGGTTGTTGTCTGTCTGGGAACCGTGTCACCCGACCCGGTCAGCCCAAACCTTGTGACGACTAAGAAAATCAGCCGTTAGGCGGATTGATGGATTCCCTTTCCTTTAGAACCACTTAGGATACCAGGAACGGAAGCTAGAAGTCTCGTATACTTGTATTAGTTATTATATTGTATAAGTAGCCTCTAATGTTCATATTTATTCATATTAATTGTTATTATATATATATGTTCCTCGGTATATTTAATGTTATCTGTTAATGTTCATATTAAATATTGTCATGATTTGAGAATCAGGTCTCCCTTTTATTCATAGTTTGTATTGCAATTTTCCCACGTTTAGTGCGCACCTTATCTCGGCTAGATTCTGTGTGTAAACGCCCTCTCCTCGTGGTCACTGTCACTAGACAATGCCCTCGGAGAAATGACCGTCACAGTACATACATGTATTTCTCTCAAATTCCAAATGTGTTTGCAGTAATTAATTTATTTGTACATACAATGAATTTACAGCTAATAAAACTATAAATAAACGTATTGATGAAATTAAACTTAAACGTGTCTGCATATAATTTTTTTTATAGTTTTTCAGTATGTAGTTCATTAAATATGATAGATGAAGAAATGCTTTAAATTAGGCGTGTTTTCATATATAAATTTTTGCAGACGTTCATCTAGCGACATCTACTGGCAATAAAAAAAAATCTCCCAAACCTCCTCTACACAATGGTAAGTAGTGCAGTTACCTATCTTGCATATTTTGAGTTCTCAAATTAGGGGCATTCTTTTGTAGACACCCTTTGTTTACAGTATAATAGACAATTTGCAATTTCTCGTATGAGACCAAAAACAAGATTTAGAAAAATGAAATTTTTGGAAAATTTCGTTTTTTTAAATCTAGTTCTCGTTAATAAAATGTCGTACTATCGTGTGTTTGCGATTTGTCACGAAACGTGTTACATACGACACATAAATCGGCAGGAACAATTTTTAGCAGAACTAGACATCTTATCACAAATTAAGCTTAAGTATTGGGCTTGGGGTTTGAGAAAAAAATTAAAAACCACCAAAATCAGGTTTTTGCAATTTTGATAATAGCTCGAGAACTGTTGAAGATAAAATTAAAAATTATACTGATCTAGGATGTTCAATTTCTCGGGCAACTTTTCTAAATTGGATGTATGGGTCTGCGAAGCCCTCAAAAAAGTCATAATGGAGCTACGTAATGGTTGTCAACAATTAAAATTTTCAAAAAATCATTGTGACTAGAATTTTATTCCAAATCCAATGATACTCCAAGATGTTTAACTGCGTACATACCTCTCATTCATACATCCAGGATGTATGGCTTAATTCATTAAGAATTCTGGTCGTAACGATTTTTTGAAAATTTTGATCGTTGACAACCATTACATAGCTCCATTACGACTTTTTTTGAGGGCTTCGCAGACCCATACATCCAATTTAGAAAAATTGCCCAACAAATTGAACATCCTAGATAAGTTTAATTTTTAATTTTATCTTCAACAGTTCTCGAGATATTGTCAAAATTGCAAAAAACTGATTTTGGTGGTTTTTAATTTATTTCTCAGTAACTACTTAATCAATCTTGAAAATTTTTTTACACGAAATGATAGCTCTACCATTCCTATAAATCCTCTTGAAACCATTTGTCTGTCAGTATTACAGCTTTTAAGAAATTTCAATTTTTCTGGCTTTAGAAAAAGTACCTGTTTCCAGTTTTTTGGCAAGGAGGTGTATTGCTTAGCACAGTTTTGCTTGAGAGGGAGTTTCTTCAGTCTTCATCTGTCTTTCTTTCTTTATGCTTAGTTCCCACTTGGCAGAAACTCCGGCAGAAAATTTTGAGTGTAGAAAGCAGCAGTGTTTATAAATTGCCTTCCTTAGCTGGCATCCATTTTTAAATTCTACTTTTCTGCCGGAATTTCTGCCAAGTGGGAACAAAGCATTAATGTTCGAATACCAAGATGTGAATGTATTCAAATATGATAAAAAATGCAGTGGAAGCTGATGTTGGCGTGTGACTAATGATTGAATATAATGTCTTAGTATGAGCATGCATTGTCCTTGCAAAAATATGTGTAGTCATGTGATATAAAATAAAAGTAATATACAAATCATTAACAATACATGAATTTTTATCCATTTGTCATGAAACAAAAACAATTTGAACTATTTACCACTGCGTAAGGTTTTGTGGTGCGGTTACACAGCAGGAGAGAAGGGAGGGCAAGCTTTTAAAAGAACAGCAAAAATGGCTGCCAACAATGGAGGTGTATTATCAGGAATGAATGAATGTCCAGTCTAATGGTTGACTACCAAGTGTTTATTTGTTGCCAACTCTAAAATCTGGATTCTGCTTTTCCGCTAAATTCCGCTAAAATCCGCTGACTCTAAAAGATGAAAATCCGCTAAAATTCCGCCAATTTTTTTCCAGAAAAAGCTAAAAAAAAAAAAAGACCAAAAAAATTAAAATAAATTTTTTTAGTGTTTTAAATTTATTTAATATTTTAAAAAATCAACATACTGACATACAAATAAAATATTTACTCCATTATTTAAAAAAAAAAACTTTTTGTCAATTCTTTGACCAATAAGAAAGACCCCACAAAAAATTGACAGAATGTTTTTTTTTCCAAAAATCTTAAAATCCGTCAACAATCCGCCGATTGGAAAATCTCCAAGCTAGATTTTCCGCAGTCCGCTGCCTTGTTTTTTTTCCCTACTGGGGGTCTCAAAAATCCGCCACATCTAGCAGGAAATCTATACATGTGTCAGTTATCTCTGACCAATCACAACATACGTATGTACGGAAGTCGTACAAACGGACATGACAACACAGGAAGAGAATGACATTTGAAGTCAGTTTAATAATGAACCAAAAATACAGTACATGTATTCTTGGTTCATGATTAAACTGACTTCTTGGGTCATGGTTTAATGATGTTCTCTTGTGCAGTTGTTGAGTAAAAAGCAAAGATGGGGCTAATTTTTCATCAAAATCAGTTTTTTGGTCATAACTTCAAGGTATTAGGTGCGTTCAAAGTTAAAACCATAATTTGACTTAGCTTAATCTGGCATAATCCTGACTTACTGATAAGCCAGATAAGTCATTTAGATTGTGAACGCTCCTTTTTAAAAAATTATCATTAAAAATCATGTTTGTGTTAGGATAGTTTTTTGAGCGAAGTTTTTTGCTTGAAAAAATTAGCTTTAGCTGATAAATTGTCAATTCCATCATGGCTAATATATTCCATGAAAATTCATCTAGAAAATAGTACAATTTGTGATAAATAATGAAAAATTATTTGGACGGACCATCAGCGAACACCGTGGCCGACGTAGGTGCGTGTTCCGCGGCCACGATGTTCGGTGACGTCCGTCCAAATTGTTTGTCATTATTTTTCGCTATTTTTATGCCGATTTCTTATGGAATTGTTTGGATGTTGTTAAATGACATCCCTTCTTACAAAATTTGCAGGTTTTATTCGCTAAAACCTCCATTTGAAGTCGAGAAACACCATGCTCAATCCAAGATGGCTGCCACTGAATGACTTATGCATAAGTCATGTCATAATCCACGATTGGTGCGACTTATCAAAAAGCCACTTATCACAGTTGACTTATCTGTTTAGTGACGCAATTTAGGTCACTTCCGGTTTGCCATAAGTCATTTCGGACATGACTTACGTATAAGTCAAGTAAGTCATTTGACTTTGAACGCACCTAATGATGCAATCAACATTTTGATCTTGAATAACAACTTTCTCTTTGAGTAAAAAAGCAAAGATGGGACAAATTTTTCATCAAAATCAGTTTATTTATTTCTGTTAATAGTTAATGCATTTTCACCATACCACCAGCAACTTGAAATGATAGTGAAGAACATTCAAATTACAATATCATTGATTAATGTGTTCAGGATAAGGAGAAAGGAATATCAGGTTTTCAATGTAGCCAATAAAATGGAAAAATACATTTTAACACAAGACAATACAGAATTTGTCTCTCCAATATGTAGAATATTTATTTACTAATTTTTACACAATGTTTCACATGGATTTCAATGATTAATATGGTGATTTTGGGCTAGGCCAATGGGGTAGGCCAATTGGGGTCCCAGCTTTTGTCTAAACCCTTTAATTCAATTAGCGCGCGGTTCCAAACCGTGGCGCTAGGGTCGAGGCGGGACGAAAACGAGGCGAATGAATGGGAAAATGGCAGTTGAAATCGAGTTGAAATTGAACTGAAGCGATGTTTTCGAATACACAAGGACGTCCTAGATCAAAAAACGAGCAAGATAGACAAGAAAATATTCGTTTGGGTTCAGACGCTACTTCGGAATATAATAATCCGTGTATAAAAGTATGGGAATCATTTCTTCCATGAATTTTTTCATGTTTTTCTATCATTTTCTATGTTTTTCAATCATTTTCGATGTTTTTCAGTCAATTTCGATGTTTTTCAATCATTTTTCGATGTTTTTAAATCATTTTTCGATGTTTTTCAAACAATTTTTAGATGTTTTTCAATTTTCGATGTTTTTAAATCATTTTTCGATGTTTTTCAATCATTTTTCGATGTTTTTCAATCAATTTTTAGATTGTTTTTTCAATTCAATTTTAGATGTTTTTAAATCATTTTTCGATGTTTTTAAATCATTTTCGATGTTTTTCAATCATTTTCAATGTTTTTCAATCATTTTTCAATCATTTTTCGATGTTTTTCAATCATTTTTCAATCATTTTTCGATGTTTTTCAATCATTTTTCAATCATTTTTCGATGTTTTTCAATCAATTTTAGATGTTTTTAAATCATTTTTCGATGTTTTTCAATCATTTTTCAATGTTTTCGATGTTTTTCAATCATTTTCCCATGTTTTCAATCATTTTCCCATGTTTTCAATCATTTTCCCATGTTTTCAATCATTTTCGATATTTTTCAATCATTTTTCCATGTTTTCAATCATTTTCGATGTTTTACAATCATTTTTCCATGTTTTTCATTAATTTTCAATACATTTTTCATGTTTTTACAGGAGCAAAAATTAGTTTACAAATGTTTAGACGAAAATAACTATAAAAACGACAAATGTATCGCTCACATGGCTAATTATAAAGCTTGTAAACAATTCTGGGTAAGTTTTCTGAAGATTAAATAATTATTTCAAATTATTCTCGATTGATTTCTTTTCTAGATGGACGTTCGCAAAGATCGTACTAAAAACGGAATAAGTCCCGGACTGCCGTGGCCAGAAGACCGCTCACGAGTCAAAGAAGAATATCTTAAAAAATGGAAATTAAATGTTCCAAACAGATGATTTTATGTTTATTTTGCTCGAGTTTGTAGTATTTGCATAGATTAAGATTTAAAAAAAAAAACGAGTTTAAAAAATTAAAAATTTAAAAAATTAAAAAATACATTTTTTTTCACAGCTGCCATTTTTATTTCTGGTGGTGACTGGTGGGAGAAAGAAGCATTCGTGATTTCGATTCTTAAAATCCGATATAATTTGAAATAATGACTTTTTTTTTTTACAGTTTATAATTTTCGAGTTATCCGACTAGGAATGGCGTGCTTGGTCTCGTTTGTAGTTTTTAAATAAATAAATTATAAACGATTTTGGTTGGCACACTCGTGTTCTCGCAAGAAAATCGGTTATTTGATTTTATAGTCATTCTGAGCTCGGCCTTTTTAGTTGGAAGCAATATAAGTTGAAATGCTGGCACATTTGGCGTACCTGAAAAATAAAAAAGAATTTAAATGTTTTAATTATTTTTGTTCATCGATAAATTCAGTTTTTCTACAAAGATTCCCCAAAAATTGAGTTTGCATTCAAAAAAATTGAGAAATTTAAAAAAATTCAAAACATTTTTTAAAAAATTCAATTTTTATTTTTAAAAAAATCAATTTCTTCGAAAGATTCAATTTTTATACGAAAAAATTCGATCTTTGTTCAATTTTTATTATAAAAATTCAATGTTCTAATGTTTATTCAAAAAAATTCAATTTTTCTTCGAAAAAATTCAATTTTTATTCGAAAAAATTCATCTTTCATTTGAAAAATTTTCATTCGAATACTGTATTTCAATTTTCATTCGGATATTTCAATTTTCATTTCGGATATTTTCAATTTTCATTCCAATATTTCAATTTTCAGTCGAAAAATTCAATTTTCTTTTCAGTCGAAAAATTCAATTTTCTTTTCAGTCGAAAAATTCAATTTTCTTTTCAGTCGAAAAATTCAATTTTCTTTTCAGTCGAAAAATTCAATTTTCTTTTCAGTCGAAAAATTCAATTTTGAGCCGAAAAATTCAATTTTCACTCAAAAAATTCAATTTTCACTCGAAAAAATTCAATTTACATCCGAAAAAAATTCAATTTTTTCAACAAAATCACCTTTTCTTCGAGAAAAACTCAAAAATTCTTTTCATCAATAATTTCTAATTCCTTCAAATAACAAACCAAAAAAATCCTTTTAAACTCACCACAACGACACCATAATGACTGTGAGCAATGATAGTGCACAAAGTAACGAGATAGAGTAGGAAAACCTCTCCTGGAAAGTGCTGTATGCTAAGAAATGTGACCACGGCCACCGGCAACATCATATAATTGAGTAAAGCGCACCGCGTGTTCGACATCTGACTAACGATCAAGCGGCACTACTCACAAACAAAAAACAAAAAAAAATAGAATAAATTAAATCAAATTTTTAATCAAACTTACACTGATGTTTGAAAATACTGTTCCCATTAACAGGTAAAAACAACGCGGGTGATGGCTGATTATATCTACGGGCGAATAGGTCACCCACACGGTGCAGATGCAAAAAAATACTAACGTTGAAACGAGCGGCCGGTTAGCTTCGTATAACGTGCGCATTTTACCCGTTTTATCACGATAAGATCTAAAATGAATCAAATTGATTAGTAAAAATCAATAAAAATCGATTAAAATCGATTTTTTTCACTATTTTCACACGTTATAAAATTATAATGCATATAAAGAAAGTCGATTATTATTGTTATAGTAGAAAATTCCATCGAATATCAATAAAGCATCAATTTTTTAGTCGATTTTCATATTTTAATCGAAATAGGCTAAAATATTGATAAAATAATTCAAATTTGATTATGTTTTGACTGTTTTGGGCGTTATAATACATTTAAAAAAATCTATGATTATTGTTATTGTAGAAAATTCAATCGAATATCAATAAAGCATCAATTTTTTTAGTCGATTTTCATATTTTAATCGATAAAATATGAGAATACCCTAAAATATTGATAAAGTAATTCAAATTTGATTAGAAAATCGATTTTTTGACTGTTTTGGACGTTATAATAAATTTTTTAAAAAAATCGATTATTATTGTTATTGTAGCAAATTCAATCGAATATCAATAAAGCATCAATTTTTTAGTCGATTTTCATATTTTAATCGAAATAGGCTAAAATATTGATAAAATTGATTAGAAAAAAATCAATAAAAATCGATATTTTCACACGTTATAAAATTATAATGCATATTAAAAAAATCGATTATTATTAATAAAGGATAAATATCGATCAAATATTGGTAAATTATCGGTTATTAATCATTTTTTAAAGTCTATTTGCATGTTTCAATCGATAAAATCTGAAATGAATTCAAATTTGATCAGAAAATCGACTGTTTTCAGACGTTATAATACATAAAATAAATCGATTATTATTGTTATAGTATAAAATTCGATCAAATATCAATAAAGCATCGATATTTAATCAATTTCTGAGAATAAAAAACTGACATTTCATAATTTTTTAAAAATCCTGTTTCATATTTTTATCAATAAAATCGAAAATTAGAAAATCGATATTATGACTGTTTTCGGACGTTATAATACATAAAATAATCGATTATTATTATTATACTAAAAAATACCAATAAAACATCGATATTTAATCAATTTCTACGAATCATAAAAAAATAGACATTTCATCATTTTTTTTAAAAATCCATTTTCATATTTCAATCGATAAAATCGAAAAAATTGACATCCTTCATCAAAAAACATCAATTTTCCCACATACTTACACGTAAATATTATATAACGAAACAGGAAGACTTAATCCGTAAGCACCAACTAAAAACAATAAAAAAAATGAGTAAAAAATAAAAAATTAATAAACAAATGGAAATTTACGGTGCAAAAACAACTCCAAACACGTTCCGGTCGACATGTTGATAACGGGTATCGTATGGTGCCAGAACGTCACCCCCTGGCTGAACGTGATGAGATAAGTAATAAATGCTAACTGAAATGACAAATAATTAACGAAAACCGGGATTAGTTTGATCAATTTCAAAACGATGCCACATCACGAGTTTTAATCCAACAATTAATGCACGAAACTCCCATTGGTTAATGGCCTACGCATTGTACCGAAAGTATATATTGTGGTATCTTATTTGAATCCTCTAGTCGAGCCGAGTCGAAAAATCATCGTTTCGTAGTCGAAAAATGTGCGTGCCATTGTTAACGAACGAAAACGCTCGGAAAATATTTGAAAAAATTCTTTACATTTGGGTTTTTGCATTGTTGCGCACATTTTTTGGCTACGAAACGATGATTTTTCGACTCGGCTCGACTAGAGGATTCAAATAAGATACCACAATACGTGGTTTCCGTACGATTTGTTGAACAATGTTCATGCAATTGACAAAAAAATTGAATTGATCAAAGTTAACCCGGTTTACGGTAGTTATGTTGATATATTGATTTTGTAAGGCTTACAATGAGGGAAAAGTCGTAACCCCAGGGCAGGTAGAGGACTCCGGTGTTGTACTTCTCCCAGTGTGACGAAATAAAAGTGAAAAAGACCGACCAGAGGCAGAAATAAAAACGTAGAGGCGAAATACTGTAGTCGCTTCTTCCGAATACGGAATAGAGGCAAGTGGGCGTGAAGATGGTGGACCAGCTGTCGAGGCCGTGGTCGAATAGTTCGCCGAGGGGACTTGATGAACGTGTTCGGCGCGCTTGTTTGCCGTCTATGCCGTCTGAAATTTGATTTTTTTTTAAAAAAAAATTAGTTTTTTTTTTTTTTTTTTTTTTTTGTGAATTGTTTTGATGTTTTTTGGTTGATTTCGATGTTTTTGTACGATTTTTGGATTGGTCTTGATAAATTTTTTATGTTTTGTTGTTGATTTTGGGAGAATTTATGACAAATTCAAATTTTTGATGTTAAAATTGATAAATTTTGTAAGTTTTGATAAATTTTCAGTATTTTAGTATCGATTTTGATGAATTTTCAGTATTTTAGTATCGATTTTGATAAATTTTCAGTATTTTAGTATCGATTTTGATAAATTTTCAGTATTTAAGTATCGATTTTGATAAATTTTCAGTATTTTAGTATCGATTTTGATAAATTTTCAGTATTTTAGTATCGATTTTGATAAATTTTCAGTATTTTAGTATCGATTTTGATAAATTTTCAGTATTTTAGTGTGAGATTTTGATAAATTTCCACAATTTTTTTTTATGTTTTGTTGTTAATTTTTGTAAAATTTATAAAACTTCAAATTTTTATGTTAAAATCGATAAATTTTGTAAGTTTTGATAAATTTTCAGTATTTTTAGTATCGATTTTGATAAATTTTCAGTATTTTAGTATCGATTTTGATAAATTTTCAGTATTTTAGTGTGAGATTCTGATAAATTTCCACAATTTTTTTTTATGTTTTGTTGTTGATTTTGGTAAAATTTATAAAAACTTCAAATTTTTCTAATGAAATCGATAAATTTTCCACTATTTCAATTCGATCTTGATAAATTTTTCACAAACTTTCTATCTATTATTGTTGTTTTTGGTAACATTTGTGAAATTTTAAAAATTTCTTACTTGGATTATCAAAAATTGTCATTTTCCAGATTTTCTGGGATTCATTTTGATGAATTTGTGAATATTTTTAAATGTTTTGATATTGATTTTAGTACATTTGAACATATTTTCAGAATTTTTCTATATTTAACAAATTCCCCATTTTTTACTATTAAAAATCGATAAATTTCTGTATTATAACATTAAAACTTTGCAAAAATTCCAAATTCTAACAATTTCCGCATTAAAATTCAAAAAAAAATTGCAAAATTCAAATATTACCACATTTAAAATTCACAAATCCTAACAAAATCAACTTGCCAATCTTCCAAAATCAATTTCCCACACAAAATATTCACAAAACAATTATTCAACAGTAGTTTGTTTTCAAAGGAAGTCCGACCCACTTCCATAAAATCAACAAAAAAAATAAAAAATAAAAAAAAATAAAAAAAAAAATTACTTCCAAAGATAAGATAACATCAATCACAATATTCCAACCACAAAACGCACCCAAACTATGCGCCAAAAAATGATTAATCGCCACAATCAACCAAATCAACGAAGGAATGGCTGCAGGTGCATAAAACGAAAAATCGTAATAACTGAATGTGATGAAGTTAACGACAGTAAGCAAAAATCCCGTGAAGGTCAACACGTTGGGCGCCAGCCAAGACGGACACAACTAAAAAAAAAAATAAATAAATAAATAAATAAATAAATGAATAATTTTATTCGATTTTATTTCGATTAAATCGATTTTTTTATCAATTTCGCAGATAAAAATCACAAAATTCAATTGTGTTTCGCCATCTGCGCGATAAATAACCGTTTAATCATTACTTTTAATCATAAAATCACCTTTACAACTGCATTCCAAAATGGGTGCATAATATAATTGCTTAGAGGACTCGTATCGAGTGCGCTGTACTGAAAATACAAATGAAATAAAAAGAAAAAAAATGTGAAAAATGCAGAAAAATTGATTTTTTTCGATGAAATAAAAATCGGAGAATATTTATAACGTTCGATTAGGTTGGTTAAATGTTTGTTTCCATCATTTCCGGGTGTTTTTCATCGATTTTTCCAGTTTTTTTGACGTTTTTTTGACTCCGGCGCGCAATCAATTGCACGTGCGGCATCGGGAAGTTGGGAAATGAGGAAGTTGGGTTTGACTAAATGACGTCATTATGATTTTATATTTAAGATAATTTAGTTGAAAATGTTCTCCGATCATCGAATCAGTGTTTTTTAACGTTATTAACTTACTTTATAGTGTTCAAAACCTGTTAAATGCTCCGACGAGAGATACAGCGACGCCATTTTTGAACGAAATGGAATGAACCAATGGGATAGAGAATCGTCTTTATCAAACCGCTGATGGCATATTACGTCAGATTTTATCGTTTAATACATAAGTATTGGGTTTTTTTATGACGTTTTTAACCGAGTATGGCGGGTAATTCTAGGTTCGTTGTTTTCTATGCGTTTTGAAAGGTTGTTTGATATTTTTTGATTTTTTTGACAGATTATTGGAAGATGTTACGAATTCGATCGAATTGGCCAAGTTAAATGAGTCAGATTTGGAACGGATCAGTCAACCGATTTTTTTAAGCGCTGAATTAGGAAACGAAAATGTGAAATTACTCGAAATTGACAATGAAATATTAAGTTATTTAAATACAGGGAAACGGTATAAATGAATAGAAATGATTTAAAAAAAAGTTTGTTTTGATAGGATTTGTCTATTTTAGTTTGGTTTTTCGCGGCTCGACGACGGATTTCGCCGTTTTGTGCACAGAAAACGAAACGTACGAAGTAAAAGAAGCGGAAACGTCGAATTCCATGTTATTAATACCGAGTTTGAATTTACCAACAAAAGAAAGGAGTGCAGGAAGTCGAGAACTACATGCAAAAGAGGCAAAACTTGTTTAAAATGATATTTTTTTTTAAAATTGTAAACCGGGCTAACTATGAATTTTTTTGTCAATTGCATGAACATTGATGTCAAAATAGATATTATAACTGATTATAATACCTATGATCGATTATAAAAAGTAAAATAAAAAAATAAAATTTTCATTGAAAAAAACAAAAAATAAATTTGTATTCAAAAAAAAATTCAATTTTTATTCAAAAAAATCAATTTTTATTCAATTTGCAATTTTATTTAATTTTTATTAATGTTTTAATGTTTATTCGAAAAAATTGAATTTTTTTCGAATAAAAATTGATTTTTTTTCGAATAAAAATTGATTTTTTTCGAATAAAAATTGATTCTTTTCGAATAAAAATTGTTTTTTTTTCGAATAAAAATTGATTTTTTTTGTGAAATTCAATTTTTAATTCGAAAGATTCAATTTTTATTCAAAAAATTCAACATCTTTATCTGATCTATCTCTATCTAAACTCTGTCTGACAATTCGTGTACGAAACTCCCATTGGTTAATGGCCAATGCATTGTACCGAAAGTATATATTGTGGTATCTTATTTTAATCCTCTAGTTGAGCCGAGTCGAAAAATCATGGCTTCGTAGTCCAAAAATGTGCGTGTCATTGTTAACGAACGAAAACGCTCGTAAAATATTTAAAAAATTTATTTACAAATGGGTTTTTGTATTGTTGCGCACATTTTTTGGCATCTCAGTTTCGTGCATTTTTGTTTTGCGGTTTAAGGTAATTTTTATACATTTTAGGTTGTCGAAATCCATCGAAAATATCTGGAATTGCGGCGCTGCAACCCCAGACTGTCGAAATTGAATAAATTATTGATGGAAAATGTTTACCGGGGTCGGGAATATGAATTAGATGATGTAGACGGGAAATACACGATGGAAAATTTGTTGGAAAATGTTCAGTGTAGCGAAAACGAGATGAAAAATGCGTTAATCGAGATGAAAGCGTGCGAAATCGATGGTAATTGGTGGAAATTATTATGTGGAATTTTTTTGCATATTAATTTGTTTTGTTTTAGGTTTTTGGAGGGTGCTGGAGTTTGAGTACGAATTTCGTGTTGTTAGTTTGATCGTGAATCTGATGGAGGAGAATTCGTGGGCGAAGACGGAGTTGTTGATGGCGGAGGTGTTGGATGTGTTGGATGAGCTGGAGCCGAGGGAGATTTTGCGACATTGTTTGCAGTTGTACGCGAGTGAGACGACGAGCGGTGTTTATAGTTTGAAGGAGAAGGAGATTTGTTGTTTGCATGCGGAGATTATATTGCACGTTATGGGACAGGTGGGTATTTCGTTTTAAAATGTGTTTAAAATGTGCAAATCCGTTTTAATTTGTCGAAATTTGATTTTAAAATGTGTAAATCTGTTTTAATTGGTCGAAATTTCGTTTTAAAATCTGTAAATTCGTTATAAAATCTGTAAATTCGTTTTAAAATCTGTAAATTCGTTTTAAAATCTGTAAATTCGTTTTAAAATCGTAAATTCGTTTTAAAATGTGTAAATCCGTTTTAAAATGTGTAAATCCGTTTTAAAATGTGTAAAGCTGTTTTAAAATGTGTAAATTCGTTTTAAAATCTGTAAATTCGTTTTAAAATCTGTAAATCCGTTTTAAAATGTCAAAATCCGTTTTAAAATGTCAAAATCCGTTTTAAAATGTCGAAATTTCGTTTTAAAATGTCGAAATTTCGTTTTAAAATGTCGAAATTTCGTTTTAAAATTTCGAAATTTCGTTTTAAAATTTCGAAATTTCGTTTTAAAATTTCGAAATTTCGTTTTAAAATGTCGAAATTTCGTTTTAAAATGTCGAAATTTCGTTTTAAAATGTCGAAATTTCGTTTTAAAATGTCGAAATTTCGTTTTAAAATGCGAAATTTCGTTTTAAAATGTCGAAATTTCGTTTTAAAATGTCGAAATTTCGTTTTTAACTGTCTAAATCAGTTTTAAAATGTCTTAATTGGTCTAAATTTGGTTTTAAAATGTGTAAATGCGTTTTAAATCGGCGAAATTTTGGTCTAATACATTTTTAGTACGATTTTAATTGTTCAAATTGTCTTTAAATTTATTCTAGTTTTGTTTTTTCTCGATACCAATCAAGTTTTATTAATTTTAATTCGTTTTTATTTTGTTTTTTTCAGTTTAATTTAGGCGAGTTTTTGGCAGCGTGGCAAGACAGTGTCCCCGAAGGATTCATTCCAAAAGTCGAATTCTTAAAAGGACTTGCTTTAATCGATTCAAAACGCCAACCGAACATCGTTCAATACTACCCGAAAAATCAACTTCCCGAAGACATCGCCGACAGATTTCGATCATTGTTTACATTCAAAGAAAAATGGACTTTTGATGAAATCGAACCCTACATCAAGTCAATAATAATAATATATTTAATAAAAACAATAATTTTTTTAAATAATTTAATTCTAATTTTAATTTTCTAGAGATTTAACATCGAAAAAACTGGACGCGAGCGCCGTATTAATGAAATACACCCGATCATCGCAACAAAATGGAACCCGATATTTTAATAAAAAATAATAAATAATTTCATATATAAAATATTTTAACTTCTAATGAAATAAAGATTTTTTTGATTTTTTTTGATTTTTTTGAATTTTTTTTTTCTAAAATTTGCATCGCCATTCATGTTTTAGTTTCATTTTTCATCACCAGTTGGTGCCGATGTTGCATGAGGTCATCGATAAACAATCATGGGACAATCAAACTCCGTTTTTACTGAACGGGAACTACAGGATTACGAAGTAATGATGAATTTCTAACATTTTGATATTCGAATATTGTTAATGTATTTGTTTTATGTCCCAGGATTTAACTTATTTCACCAAAAAAGAGATTTTACAGTAAGTTCAAACGATATAACAGTTGTGCAAGGTGGAAACTACGGAAGTTCATTCGTTCCTAATTTGTTTTTGTGGAAACTACGGAAGTTCATTCGTTCCAAATTTATTTTAGTGCGTTTAAGAAGTTTGGTACACTTGTACCCAACAATGTGGCAGGGCGTAAAGAAGGACGAATTCCTATTCGGAGAGTGATGGAAATTCCAGAATTGAAGGTATAAGAGTTTAAAACAATACAATAAAAGTTGTTATAACGTTATAACAATGTTTTTTTTAGGTGAATCCATTTAGAGATCGAATTTGTGCTGTTTTCTCATCAACGAATGATGAAACAATGAGTTTTGAGGATTTTCTCGATATGATGTCGGTTTTTAGTGAAAATGCGCCGAAAACTGTTAAAACCGAATATGCTTTTCGGGTTTTTGGTCGGTGTTAATACTTGTTGATGTGTTTTAGTAGGTTAATTACAGGATTTATTGAATTATTCTAGATTTTGATGATGATGACATGATTGGCCGAGAAGATATTAATAATCTCCTTCGACGGCTTACGGATAATAAGTTATCGAATGATGAAGTGGAACAAATCACGGATCACGTAAATATCTCTGTCCAACAATTTGTGCACGAAACTGAAAAGTGAACTTTTTTGCATTGTACCGAAAGTATATATTGTGATATCTTATTTTAATTCTCTAGTCGAGCTGAGTCAAAAAATCATTGTTTCGTAGCCAAAAAATGTGCGCAACAATACAAAAACCCAAATGTAAATAATTTTTTAAAATATTAATATTTTACGAGCGTTTTCGTTCGTTAACAATGGCACGCACATTTTTGGACTACGGAGCAATGATTTTTCGACTCGGCTCAACTAGAGGATTAAAATAAGATACCACAATATATACTTTCGGTGCAATGCGTAGGCCATTAACCAATGGGAGTTTCGTGCACGAATTGTTAGATAGAGTTTAAAATTAAAATGGTGCTACGCTAAAAATAAAAGTCAACCAAAAGACGCCATTTTGCATCTAAAAAGTAAAACAATGCATTCAAACTGCTTTTATTTTCTATATTTTCTTAGATTTTACAAGAAGCCGACTTAGATGAAGACGATTACCTGGCTTACGCCGAATTCGAGCACGCAATATCGAAATCGCCCGACTTCATGCAGTAAAACAACATTTTTTCGCTAGGGGTTTACAACATCAGATATTTTATAAATGGTTTTTATTTATTTTTTAAAGTTTTCCTAATTTGAGCTTGGTGAGTTGACCGTTGTTGCAGGGCGCTGTTTCTCATGTCACAATTGGTATTCCCCATGTTAAATACATAGGGTTTACATCCCAACTGGTAACAATCGCGCATATTCTCGGTTTGGTCTCGCTTTTATCTCGCACTTTTTCGTATTGTCGATATTGTGGTTTTAATGGCGAGAATGTTTTTCAAAAAATCTCTGAAAAATTATTTAAGAGTTTTAAATGATGCTTTCCCCTCTGATGATGCTTTTAAATGATCCAATTGGTCCAATAAAAAATGTGATGTTGTAAACCCTTTTTAAAAAAATCGATTAGGTACCATTTAATTTATTTCAATCTTTTGTTTCAGTTGCTTCCGAATCCGACTCTAATAATGATATTATTACATGTCTATTTACATTATTTGTACTGCAATTATGATGAAATAAAATATTACGATTTATCTAATGACACTTTTAAGTACTATACTTAATGCTGTACACAGCACTACATCTACAACTTGCATTGTTTGTTATTGCATTTTCTGTGTGCAGACATGTGGTGGTTGTTTCTGAATAATGCCAATAGATGGCGCTGTATAAAAATATTCTTACACTTGGTTATGTGTCTGTTTTTAAGGGATTCAACGGGAATTCAGCTGGGATTTAGCGGGATTCCAACTTGGGTTTTGTTAAACCGCAAAAACAACAATAATTAAATGCACCTAATGATTTTTTTATGTTGGCAGCAACAATTACGTAGCTTCTTTCAAATCCTGGACTGTAAAACACCGACTAAGGATCTCGGTATTTTTCGATTTTAACAATTTCGCCATATTGTCCACAATAGCCTGGTCTTCGTTATCAGACATTTCCGTAATATTTATGAATTTTCGCAATAAATTCTAAATAAATTCTACGTTACGAAACAATAAAATCAACACAAAATAAAAGTATGTTTTTCCTTTCAATCCCGTGATCTATTCGATTGTCAACTGCGCCATGTGAGATCCTAAACGACTCGGTATGTTGGTTGTGAATACGTGAATTGATTTTTATTAACAATAAACAAGTATATATAACAAAAGAAAGGTTGCGTATGCGTACGCAACCGGTTAACAAAGCTTCCTGATAGGTTGGGCTTCGCTACACCGCGTGTGTATGAAGCCCAATGTTTCTTGGCCGCAAGCGCGACCGTCAGCGCCGTGCTGTGGCCGTGACTCGGCGACCGATGTCACACGTATATAAGCGACATTAATAAACAGTCGAACGAAAAATAGATTCGAAATTCGAATTTTGACAGGCGCCGAAGATTGATCCGTTTGGCCATTTGTTGGTCACTAGTTACGTTTGGTGTCATGATCTTGTGTACCGCTGTTGAATTCAAATCGGGATATATTGTATAGTATAGTATAGTATAGTATTTCGTAATTATTTGTTGTTTTTTTATTACAGCTCTTGATGTACTGGAAAACGAAAGGTGGTCGTTCCTACCAAAGTTTTGTACTTTGCCACCACAGGCGCCCATTGGGCCGGAGAGAGAACCAAAGACTCGTTTTACCCCGACTACCCCGACTACCCCTTCGACAACAAGACAAAAACAACCCCAACAACAACAACACCAACGACGACTACACTGGCGACGACCCTGGGGCCAGGTGCGTGAATTGTTTCTGTTGTGCTTGGCATTGTTAACTAACGAAAACGTTGGTAAAATATTAAAAAAATTATTTATATTTGGGTTTTTCTAATGTTGCGCACATTTTTTGGCATTTTTCGACTCGGCTCGACTAGAGGATTCAAATAAGATGCCACAATATATTTTTATGCTTTCAGTAGAATTGAATAAAAGTTCACTTCTCAGTTTTGTGCACAAATTGTCGGTTGTTGCCGGATGTTCACGGACTACGGTTTCGTGAATATACTAAATGAGATTTTTTTTTCTAGCATTCGAATTAGACCTAACATCATTCAAGTTACAACAGAGTTCGACCGATAAAGATGGCGAGCCGGGTGACCGGGATCCCGGCAAAGCTTCGGATGGAAATACTAAATCGTGGACTACCACTATGTACGAGCCAGAAGATGGAGAAGCCGACAGGTATCCCTGGTGGGCGATCAATTTGGAAAAGTCTCGTGTAATTGCTAGCGTGACGCTTCACCCACTAGGAGGCACTGACGACACCGATTGTGAGTTGAACTGTCATGCTGGAGAGACACTAGGCGCGAATTGCGTCGCTTTCCGATTTTTAATCCGCTTATTTCCGGTTAAAATTGCCTTTTGCCAAGAGATTTTGAAAGTACATGCTGCCAGTAAATTGATTTGCGATTCCAAATCACAGCCAATCGGGAGCGATTTTTTAGGGTCATTCAAAATGGCAAAGCGATGCAATTTGCGCGATTCACGCCTAGTGTCTCCAGCATCAACAATCAAACGCTGGCTTTGATGGAGCGCTCTGATTTGAATTTGCAGTTCAGTTTTCCCCTCTCCAAGCCTAATGCCTGCGTCGAGCTGACCTCACTTTTTAGTATGTAAAGTGGACTGGAAATTGAAATTATATGGACTCCATCGCTTCATGTTTTGTCATGAGCCATAATAATGTGTCGTTTTGTATAGACCTTCGAAACCACAATTACAAAGTGATGTCCGCCAGGGAGAGTGCTTGAACCTATAAAAAAGAATGAGAAGTGTGGTACTGTATATACAGGGTTGGGCGAAAAAGCTCTATCGCTACTGTGGCGGCGCTATCGCTACTGTGGCGGCGCTATCGCTACTGTGGCGGCGCTGCCGCTTCTGTATCGACGCTGATGTTTCGCTACTTTCTATAGCTAAGTCGGAAAGTAGCGCCAATTGAATTTATGCCCTAAATAGCGAAAAAGTAGTGCAAGTCGAACTACTTTTTCGCTATTTCCATACCTAGGCAAAACGTCACACAAACGTCATTCAAATGGCATTCATGTACGATATAATTTAGCGTCGCCAGAGTAAATGGAACGTTCCATTACAATTATAAAAAAAAATTGTTTTATGTACTGTATGAAGTAATAAACGTACTTTTTACTTTGTACCTAGTTAAGGGTTTTGGTTCGGTTAAAGTAAGGGATTAAAACTGAACTTCTAATTAGAACTTTAGAATCACTGGGTTTAACGACCCTTTTTGGTAGTTCTATAAAATAAATTAAATTTAAAAACAGTAGGTGCGTTCAATTTGATTTAGAGAAATTAATTTAGTTGACTTAACTGCTAAGTTGACTTAAACTCATTACATGGGACGTTTTGGACGTCATAGTTATGGCAAATGACCCGCTTAAGGTAATTAATCGCGCTTAAGTTGCGTTCAATATTGCCTGAATAAAATTCAGTTGACTTAAAGTGGCAGGATATGATGTATTTGACGACGTATTCATCTAAAACCGACTTTAGACATCTTTACTTAAGATACGAATTGGCTAACTTAAGTAAAGATGTCTAAAGTAGGAGGTTTCAGATAAATATGACGTCAGTAGTATTAATTACACAATTTTTGATTTAAAAAAAGTAGTTATGAAGCTCCTACTGAGTTGTTTGAGAACTAAACTCTATCCAACAATTTGTGCACAAAACTGAGAAGTGAACTTTTTACAGTATAGTTCTTATTGAGTAACTAAAAGCATCTGGAAAATCCACGATGCTTTTGTGATTTCCATAATAAGAGTACATTTTTGGGTCTGCAGTAGTGTAGTTGAGAGCTGTTAACATATTTTCGATTTATATAGCGGCCAAAAAACATTACCACAGAAAATAATTACCCTTATCAAGATCACTTAGCGGTTTCAACTCCGCTTCTTCTGATTAGCCTGTTGACTTCCCCGATGTCGGCGGCTGTAGAGGAATGCAATGTCCAATGTGCATGGTACACAGACCATTATATTGGCCCATATTTGCCTCATATATACCTCAGTTTCTGGCCGATTAAGGCCCTAAGGTACCATAGACCTACTTTAAAAGTTATGCACTACACTTAAATAATACACTTAAATAAATATAATATATAACACTTTAAACACTAAGGTAATAAATCATAGGCAATATCACAGGTCAATCAACATTCAATGGTCAAGTTCAGTTCATGCAGAAGCATTACTTCCTGTTTTACATGGCATTATATACCCTGCTAATCCTCATGAAATGTGGATAGCAGAGCAGCCAATAGGTGATGCAGGTTGTGGAATGTGGATGACCACTTCCTGCATCATCCACTATATCGAGGTGGATTGGGGCGAATGGTCAGCACTTATATATATTTATATATTTACTGACCACTACTCTTATAAATAAGAGTGATATCCTGTTATTTATAGTTATTTATAAAGTTCGAATATGCCGCTACAGACGCAATAGCGCACTCTAGTGGCAATTTCTTACCATAACTACGGTTCGAGACCGTCACATATTGATGGTGCAATCAACATTTTGATGTTGAATAAACAACTTTTTCTTGTGTAGTTTTTGAGTAATTGGAAAGCAATTTTTTCATTGGAAACTGTAAGAAATGCATCATTTCTGACAGCATCAATGTCATTTTCTTGCTTAACTCTGATAAATTTTTGTCCTCTAAACTTTAGAAAAACACCACAAAAGTCTTTGGTGTTTCTTTTTACCTGTTTAAAATGTAGAAAATGGCTGGTATCTCGAATGTACACTTGTGAAAATGATGGGCAAAGATTGAAAAAAATATTTCTAAATCCTTCGATATATTTTAGGTATGAACTGGCTTTGTTGATTTCGCTGTGTAGGCTGGTAGGCCTATGAACTCTGCTCTAGAGATGACTATCATGTGTCAAAAGTTGTGACAAGGAGAGTACAGTTCTGAGATTAGTACAAAACTGGACATCATTTCCATTCTATGATGAAAACTGCTTGTCAGTATTTAAATAAATAAAATGTTATAAATTATTTGTCAATATTAACATTCTACTTTTTTCTAGCACTCGTCTGGATTTTGCCAAGTGCGCAGTAGAAGATTACAAAACTTGGATGAATCAATTAGAAAATTTGTTTCGGAGACGTCAAAAAAGTGTACTACTCGAAAACATCCCTTGTATAAACACTTAGCTGCAAAGCTTAATCAAATGTCGAGATTTTCGATAATCAAAAGCTGTCTTGGATGACCGAAACCTTTACTTTGAACAAATTAGAGTGCTTCAAGCAGGCGTTCAAACACGCCGTATAGCCCACTATAGAATAATGGAATAAGACCTTTTATTTGTTGTATGCTTGTCATTAAAAACATACTTTATTAAGATTAATCGAGCAAACACAGGGCGCTTTTGCTGTCTTAATTATTTCTACATCCATTTTACAACGCATTTAAAATAAATTATTTTTTAACACAACAATAACAATTTAACATTAATTTAACATTACTATACTATTTATACTGCTGTAATTCCGACGAAACTGCCAGTTTCGGATTCGGTAATGGCTTAGTAAAATTATCCGCTCCTCTTAACCAATAAGTTTTCATTTTACCACGCCCCTAATTACAAAAAAAAAAAAACAATTATTAAAAAATAAAGTTAATTAAAAATCAAAAATTAATCTTTCTACCTTCACTTCACGCTCGCCACGATATTCGTATTGAAACCCTCCGACAATCTTCAAAACATTTGTCGTCGCTTCACTCATATGAATTTGCAACGCTAAACAAACAGCGATGCTTTTATTTACTTACAAGTCACTGTATTCCTTCGGAATGAACGACATGCCAGATAATGGCAAGTCGGACCAGGGTGCTGGATGATTCGAATTATCTGGCATTTTGTTCATTTGATTATTAATTGACCAGTTGTCTACTCGCAAAAACTGGTCAGACTCGTAATTACCGGCATGCCGTTGTTTTCGAGAGAATACGGTAATATTCTCAAAGTAAAAGATAATATACCCGTTGAGCTCGATTTCATCCGAGATGCGGTGTTAACCGTATCACCAAACAGACAATATCGGGGCATTTGAAGACCCACCACCCCGGCAACACATGGCCCCGAGTGCATCCCGATTCGCAACATCAGTAAACGATTAACCGAAGTGTAACGAGCAATCAAAATCTACAATAGCCGCCATCAAATTAAGCGCTAACATGGCGATCTCGGATGCGTGCATGTATCCATTACGAACGGGCAGCCCACTAACGACCATATCTATTTTGGAAGAAAATAAAAAATTAATAAATGCAAATGCTTGCAAATTTCACCTTTTTCTACATTCATCTCGGACAGTTTCCACTTTGTAAACATCAAAATTCTCAATAATTGTATCGAAACACATGTAGAGACCGTTGAGCAAATTGATCACTTCGTAAGGCGACAGCTCCTTGGCCATCGACACGAAATCCGATATGTCGCTGAAACAAACCGTCACCATCTCAAACTGCTCAGCCTCCACTTTCTTTCCGTGAATCATGTCTTCGACTATTTTCTTCGGCAATAATCGACCTAGTAGCTCTTCCAGCCGTTCCTTTTCGATCTGCAGCTCTTTCGATGCATCGACAAACTGTTCTTCCAATTTCAGAGAATATTGTTCCAACTGATACGGAAAATTATGCTGATTTGGTGCAAATTGGTCAATAATTACCGTATATCATCGGGAATAAGTCGAGAATTTTTGGACCAAATCTTTGTGAACAATCTAATATGTATGATACGCTATTTGACTTATACGTATGTAGGCCAAAGAATTTTGACCCCTGTGAAGTCGTGAAAGTTGCATTTAACTTATACGCAGGGTCGACTTTCATGCAGGGTCAACTTTTTTGCAGGGTACTTTTACGCAGGGCCGGCTTCTCCGCAGGATCGGCTTTTACGCAGGGTCGGTTTTTATCCAGGGTCGGCTCGTGGCAAAACATGGAGCAGCTCCATTCCATGGAGTGCTCTAATTTCAATTTCCAGTCCACTTCACCTAGTAAGATGAGGTCAGCCGGCCGCAAGTGAACAGGAATTTGAAATTGAAGCACTCCATCGCTCCATGTTTTGTTGTGAGCCCGCAGGGTTAAATTTTACCCATGGTATACGGTAATGTTTTCTTACTCTTTTGATGAGAATGTCAACCAAATCGCCTTTGACTGGCTTAATACTGTTCAATTGCGTAAGAACTTCTTTGAATGTCGGTCTAAGAGCGTCAAATTCCTTCCAACAACTTGCCATCAATTGTACCAGTCCTCTTTGTTCTTGAGGTTCAACCGGAAGTTGAGATTTATGAATGGCGGGTCTCATGTTATCCGTCGGGCTTCCGCCGTAACTAATCCAAGTCTGTAATTTAAAAATCATATATAATAGACGGTTATTTATCCAACTGAACTTCATTGCCAACACATTGCAATAAACTCCCATTGGCTAGAGCCTGTTTGCGTGAGCATTAATACAAATTTATGGTGTATCAACACCGCCGGGAGAAGGTCCAGCCAATGGGAGTTTGTCGCATGTGTTGGCAATGGAGTTTAAGCCTAATTTTAGTAATTTCAAACTGTTCGCAGTCCTCTATTGGCAGGATCCTCTAAATTTTTCAACAAAATTAATATCTCTTCCGTTGACAACACATTCCTCTCCAGAGCATAGGGGTGTTCTTCAGTGCACAATTCACTGATAATAATAGCAAACCTCAAGAAGAAGAAAAACATTCAAAATAACACCAAAAGTGATTATAAACTTAAATTCGGCTGACGACAAAACATGGAACGATGGAGTGCTCCAATTTCAAATTCCAGTTCACTTTTTCCATGTCCTCGCTTAACGCCTGCGGAGAGCTGACTTCACCTTACTAAGTAAAGTGAACTGGTAATTGAAATTGGAGCACTCCATGGAGTGGATTTCACGAGCCCTTAAATTCCTTACGAATAAACATCCCCAGGTTTAGTTCCAGGCATCACATCATCTAATTGAAAATGTTCCCTCAGTAATTCGGGTGAAGTCCACAACATTGAACTAGAAAGACACTTAAACGTAATCCCTAAATATCTAACGACTAAATTTAGTTTAATACGTCGGATTACTGATGTTTTCGCTAATTTTTGGTGACCTCCTTACTATTTCAAGACCAAATCCTTCAAAGAAATTAGAAAATAAAATCAAACTTGGAGTATAATTTAATTTTTTAATTTTCCACCTCCTATGCGAATGGACCAGCGATTATCCATCATACAATTGCTCGATTTCAATCTCCCATGTGACCCAATTGAAGACCCGTGGATGTACTCCATTCCTCTAGCAATATCTTTGAGGATTGAAAACTTGACGTCCCAATCTAGCGGCACTTTGTGAGCGGATAAAACATTTTCTAAACTGCCCTAAAATATAAACGACATTTATTTTTGATCTTAAAATATTAAGCATTAAACTCACTTTTGGATAAAACTCAGTTAATTGACAAACATTCGGCGCTTCGACGCAAATCCCAGAAAAAGGAACAATGTTTGCATGATTTATTTGATATCGCAATACAATTTCCATGCGGACATCACTTAGAGCGATGTTTATCGATTCACAATTCAATCTCTAAAAATAATCCTCCATAGTAAAAATAAACATTGTATATCCCCTTATGAAAATGGACATGCAGCTTTTTGCAGCGTTTGCAGATAATTTACTGCAAACATTTCGTAATTTTACTGCAAACATTTCGTAATTTTACTGCAAACATTTCGTAATTTTACTGCAAACATTTCGTAATTTTAC